>VWZK01000711.1:50363-66038 GCA_013396935.1 Baryphthengus martii
TTTTTTTTTTTTTCGGCTAATGGCTTTGTAGCTAAGCTACAATAAAAATATCAATTCCGACAGGATATCAGGATATGGTGCTTACTAACATGATTTCTCTATTGCAGGGTAAACCCAACTGAATTATGCCATGAACTGCAGAAACAACCACGCATTCACAGATCCAAGGAAGTACAGCAAAACACTGTAACCAAAGCTGCACTGCTGTTTCTATACTGGGTGGCAGCTGGCACAGACATCAAACCTTGGTACCAAGTGCTGTTCTTCAGCATGGATAAATGTTGCTCTCTGCTACTCATACATCATCTAATACAGGCAACAGTAAAATATTACCTTGCCCTACTCTTTTTCAAATTCTTGACCAACAATCAGAACTCCTTACCTCGGATTATCATTCTGCCATTGCTGCATTGTGCTGGTTGAACTGTACCTATTTCAGAGCAGCATTTATGTCCCACAAAGGGATCTTCTGGAAAATACTGTACTGGGGCCTTTCAAACTGAATTCTGTTGTTGATTTTAATACAGAGTTCAGAGATGCCACAGAAATTACTGGAGGAAGGCACTGCAACCTAAACGAGAGATAAGAGGACAAAAAGCTGGGAGATCAAACCACAAATCCCAGTTCTGCCACTCTCACATTCAGACAGCCTCTTATAGTTTACAGTGCCTTGTGAATAAAGCTTATCTGAAGAGACTGGATTCATATCCAGATTCAGCATGCAACTCTTGAGCAGGTCACCTAAATTTCCAGACATTGGTGTCCCACTTCCATGGGAAGATGTTTCAGTAAAACTGGTTATGTTATTTTGCAATTAGGCTATGTTCTTTAATGAACGAACAAGGCTAACACATTGAATTTCTTGAGATGTGATCCTTCAAAATACAATTCTTCCATACTACTAAGCATCTCACTACTACATCTTCAAGACAGGGAAGTGCCTTTGGTAAAAGTAAAGACAAGTAACTTGAACACTTAAAAACAAACAAACAAAAAAGGTTTGCAAGTACTGTAATGTCAAAAATACACATCAGGCACACCAGTTTCCTGACACTGCTTCCAAAAGGGATAAAGCAGTTAAGTGTGGTGAGGCCACCATAGGCAGGAGCTGTTGGGAAGAAGAATTAGCATATGCAGAGCAGAAGCCTTAGCAGATCACCTGGTCACGTGCCACTACTAAAATCTCACCATCTGCTAGTGATGGCAGCAGCAGCTCCTGACTTTCTGTTGAGCCAAAAGGCAAACTCAGGAGAAAGTGCTTTTCCTCAGCCCCTCAGTTGGACTGAACAAAGACTGGGAGAATGCCTGATCCCAGTTCTCTGACCCTCAAGCTAACACCAGGATTTTGCACTGAATTGGAAATCATTGTGTTTGTCCTTCCCACAACAAGCTTGAAATAGCATCAAGAAATTTGAGAAAGTTTTCCACTATTAAAGACCTGTAGTCTGTCATCTCCCTGTAAAAATCACATACAGATTCTCCTCATCAACAAAGAACTTCAGGCACTATTTAAAACTGCAATGCCATGAGTGCCCAAGGCAACGAATAGGCTGTGCAGCTTTGGCCACAGCATCTCAAGCAGGAATCAACTGGAAAAAGTCAAAATGAGTAGATCCAAGAAGCAGAATTCCCAAAGGAAGACTAAACTAGCAAGGATTTCTGAACTAAAAAATAAGATGTTAAAGGGCAAAGGGAAGAATGAATTTTATGATCTCTGGAGCACTCTTCTAATACTCTTCTGAATGACAGTTTGGGAAGTGAATATAAACACATCCAAGCAGGCTGCTAGTGCAACGTGTTTATCTACATGATTCATCTAAGAAAGCTTGCCTAGTCTTCTCAGGAAAACACTTACTTACCTGTCATGGAACCCTAGACTCATACGTCTGCTGTTCCAAAAATACCCCTTCCAATCCATCCATCTACTACAGATCCATAAAGCTCTTGGCTCAGAGTTGTAAGTTGTGCAATGATGATTGATTCTCAATAAGTGATACACAGGGTGAGAGATCTACTAAGTGAGCCTGGAGCTACGCACCAAAAAGTTACAACAGCAGACATCTGGCAGATTAGAAACCATAGCCAGTGCCAGCAACTCAGCAGTTGCAAAACCAGCAGCACGAAGCATCAACCACAGGCTAAATATCACTCAAAAATGCCCCACAGACCATCAACGGAACATGATTTCAGAACCAGCAGAACAAAATAGTCAATTATGAAGGCGTTCCCAAGAATGAACCATTTTTCAGAACCTTAAGATTCACCTTTCCCACTTAGAAAGCTTCAGTCTTTTTCCATTCACATCACAAAGTGTTTTGATTCTTAATAGTCGCAACCAAAATTTTATCCCAGAGGAAATTCATTACTCTCCTGTGCTAAGAAAGAGCACAAAATCTGGAGGACTTGCTTTGGCATTGGTGATGTACCAACTCACACAAAAAGCAAGTAGCTTCTTCATATTTAATTTATTTTATTATTTATTTATAAATAAACTTGTATTTGGCATTTTCCAAAAGTCCATTACAACAACAAATGTTATACATACCCCCATAGGAGCCTTTTTCAGGCTTCTGTGGGTGTGGTACATCCTGGAAGCGTAAAATACACACAGTTAAGAAAGAAAACCTCTCCAGGATGGCCTATAAAGCCCAAGTAAGCCTACATCAAGTGGTGGATCCCGATACCATCCCATTTCAGAGATTAAAAAAGTAAATAAAAAGTTACTCATTTCTACTGTTAAAGTACCCTATTGCTTTGACTACTGAAAACACAATAAAACTAGTGCACTGACTCCATGACAAATGCTAGTTTCATAATTAGGGTGGAGCATGCAAGCAACTATAAAGGTTGTCCCAACCTGAGACTCTCACTTCTGCTGGATACACTTGAAAGCTCTGGATTTTGAGTGAGGTAAGCATAATCTAAATCTATTGGGTGTTTTGAATCTTTGAACTTTACTTTTTTTTCCTTGGGAGAGCTGACACAGTTTTACAGAACACAAAAAAAACCCACAACAGCCAAAACCAAACTCTTTTCCTCTAGGTTAAGTATTAATCATTTCACATGGTTAATAAACCGATGAACAGAGTGTCAGGTGTATTTTGAAATTCTGATTCTTACTGTCTACTTTGTCTGCAGTTATTCTTCAAGACAACATCTGAGAACCATGGAACACTTACTCAATGATAACCTTCTGAAGTATTTTACCCAGTATGCTTTAATGGAGGGTAGCACCAGTGCACTGTCTATTGGTGGGCTGAAAAATCTAATCCAGAATCAATTTTCACAGTACCTGAAGGTAAGTTTCACTCATTATATTCATCGTGCTTCCTATGAAACAGACAGGAAAAAGGAAATACAGGCAACGATGTTGCAAGGTAGATTATTTATTATTATTTAGATTAGACATTAGAAAGAAATTTCTTTACTGTGAGGGTGGTGAGGCACTGGAACAGATTGCCCAGTGAGGCTGTGGATGCCCCATCCCTGGAAGTGTTTAAGGTCATGCTGGATGGGGCTCTGAGCAACCTGGTCTAGTGGGAGGTGTCCCTGTCCATGGCAGGCAACTTGGAACTAGGTGATCTTTACAATTCCTTCCAACACAAATAATTCTATTATTGTGCCTAAATGGTTTCAATGACTCCATAAATAAACCTTAATGGCTGGCTTATAACTTCATTCATATTAATGAACAGTAGCTCCAAACAGATACTGAGTAGGGAGTTTATAACAAAGCCCTATGAAACAGAAAATTCAAAAATCCATGACGCTATTTTGTTGGGTTTTTTTAGTATGTAAGCCAAATTTCACCTAGAATATTGCATCTGAGCCTTATGGGTTTTATTGCAGTGTAAATAATACATCTTGAATCTAGAAAATACACAGGAAAATCTATAAACCAAGTAAACCAGTAGGATAAATTTAAAAGCAAAAGACATGAGCCAACTTCTGTCTAGATTAAGTTCCCACCATCACAAAACAAAAGCACATTTGCCATTCCAGAAAGATACCAATTACAAAAAAGAGATGTAAACAAGTTAGAGAGAGAAATACCCATCTCCTGCAGCTGGAAAAAATCTAGGTTCTGGTTTCATATATATTCTCTGCCAGACCTTTCCTGAACTGCATTAGAACTCAATTTAAATTCTTTGCTAGATAAATCCTTAAATACCCTCTTCTGGAAAGCTGAAAAAAGCAATTTTTGCTAAAAGTCTGAAAAAAAGTTGCATCTCGGTAGAAAAATCCAGTATTTTGAGATCTACAGTAATCCAGTATAGTCATTTCATTAAGATGGAGTGGTTAATTAAAAAAATCCAACCAAATAACCTAATAGAACACGAAGGGGTTTTTCCCTTAAAAAAAAGTCAAAAATTAATTGCCAAAAATTAATAGGAAATGAGATGACAAATTCAGAAATATAATGCTTTTTCTATTAGCTGCAGACAATTTAGCACCATAGCCAATTTTCCCAGATATGTGGAAATACCACGAAAAGCAATACTGATGTTTTCTGTCTGGAAATCAGACACTTTCAAGCATCTACTCTGTTTGCAGAAACATATGGCATCATAATAAATCAACATAAAAGCAGTACAGGACATTACAAAACATGCATACACATAATGTATGAAGAAAGAAAACATTTTAAAAATCAAAATTATAAATCAAAATGGTTTTCATATTATTTAAATAGCCTGATATGGGCTGGTACCAGACACAAGAAACAAAAGGAGCTAAACAATGTAAACCAGATTCAAGACATTAGCAGGAATTTTTCAACAGTGAATACAGTATTCCTAGTGAAGAGGGGAAAGGGGAGGAAAGAGACTCTCAGGTCCTGGTCCAAAGCCTAATGGTAGCAGCAATACCTTCTCAAATATTGTATGCAGGGCCCAAACAAGTATCTAGTAAAACAGTAGGGAGCATGCTGATTAATTTTTATTGATAACTACGTACAAGCTGCAGCTCTATTCCACCTGCTCCGTTTTCTAAACTCCAAATTTACCCACAAGACTGAAGCAACCTCTCTGAATAATACTTGATACTTCTTATCATATCTTTGCTAACACTTTTGGCAGGCAACAGCAGGCACTGTATTTCTAGTTTAACCAGTAAAACTGGTAAATACAACACTACCAGCAACACCTTCAAGTAACACTGACTGTTACTGACTGCATCACTTCGAGGCAATATTCTTCACAGGAAAATAGACATGAGGCAATCTATTTATTTTATGCTCTCTTTTTTTTTTTATTTTTTCATTCTTTTCCTATAAAAACAGGATACATTCTCACTTGATAACATAATTAAATCGTTGGACAAAAATAATGATGGAAGCGTCAGCTTTGATGAGTTTGTGATGGTTGTAAAAAAGTTAACCGGCACAGGACAATAAGGCATCTGCAAGAATGAGTATCACTGCTTTGATGGAGAAGAGTTTGGCCTTCGTGTACCATATACATACATCTAAACCTGCAGATTTGTTACCATTTTAAAATGTACAGAATAAAGATTTGACATATAACAAAATACGTCTCGTATTGTGTTTCCTGCCACACTTTCCAGCTAAGCTGCCTCACAACTAGTTCAGAACTACCTGTTTCTATTTCACGCTACATTTGAGGAAGCGTTATTTAACAAACTCTGCTTTACCTGAGCTATTATTTGGATCTCTAGAGCCATTCAAATCAAATGGTTTCTAAAACACACAAAAGGAAAAATGTACCATTCCATTTGAGGAGTGTCCCCTAGCGTATCTATGCAATCCTCCTTCCAGTTCAGTTTCATTATTCATCACACTTCAATAAACAGTTCAAATTTTTAAAACATGCTTATTTTCAGTAGCAACGTAACAATGCTAAGAATGATGACTATGACATCATATGTTCATTTTAAATTATATTTACTTAAGTATTTACTTTTTTTGTTATGATTCTTGTAAATGGGAATACATAAGTATTTATAGAAAGTGACAAATTACAATTAAAACACTCGCTACATTTATTTGGTGCAGGTTTAATCTTTTCACTGCATGATTCCCTGTGACATATGTATTATCACACATATAATTCAGGGGCATTATTATATAATTTAGGAGAAAGCTAGTGAAGAGAAATTAGAAGAATGGAAATTTTGAAGACAAGTAAATCAGTGGATTAGGCACTAATTCTACTAAAGAACTTGGAATTCTGGACTGAATTTTAACACCAACATCATCCATTATCCTGATAAATCAGTGAGATCTCAGAGTTACTTAAGGACTTAAAGATTTGACTTAATTGCAAAGCCTATCAAGTGCACTCAAGATCCCATACTACAGTGGTTCCTATCTCTGAATTTCCCCATCATAAAATGAGGAATAAAGTATTTCACACCAGTGATGTATGTATAGAAGCCTGAAAAACTATGATATTTAAACACAGAATGATAGAATGCTTTGGGTTGGGAGGGACCTTAGAGAGCATCTAGTTCCAATCTCCCTACCATGGGCAGGGACCAGGTTGCTCGGAGCATTATTCAACCTGAGCTTGAACACTTCCAGGGATGGGGCATTCACAGCCTCTCTGGGCAGCCAGTCTCAGTGTCTCACCACTCTCTTAGTGAAGAACTTCTTCCTAATTTCTAATCTAAATCTTCCCTCTTCCAGTTTGAAGCCATCACCCCTCACTCTATCACTACAAGCCCTTGTAAAAAGTCCCTCCCCAGCTTTCCTGTAGGCCCCCTTCAGATACTGGAAGGCTGCAATAAGGTCTCCCCAGACCCTTCTCATCTCCAGGCTAAACAACCCCAATGTTCTCGGCCTGTCCTCAAAGGAGAGGTACTCCAGCCCCTGATCATCTTCATGGTCCTCCTTTGGATTGACTCCAGAAGGTCCATGTCCAATGTTCATGATGTGAATATTCTAGCAGACTCCTGGGCCATTCATTTACACAAACCCTTCAGCTGTTGAAATGTGTTATGTTTCTTGAAAGAACAGAAAGTCATAATATTTATCATCATCTTCTGGTTTATCGAAAAAAATAAATTCTAAATTAACAATATGCTTCGATTTCAAAACAAAATATATCCCACACATATGTGTAAAGTAGCAAACATAGCAAGTACATGTGAAACACAGAATTTTAAGGGGTGCTTTTGCATGAGTGAGATATACATTCTTTTTCATCTCATAGACAACCTTAGCAATTTTTGAATTCAATCAGGTTACCGACATCCTGAACAAGAAAAGTAGGCATCAAGAAACAAACATGTTATAAGAGCGTCACCTACTGGCAAAATCTATTTCTGCAGAATTTCTTGAGTTTACAGAAAATGCGCCTTCTGTTACCCAGCGTAATGTCTGAAGTTTCATGATCCTACACAACATGCAATAGGTCATAAACATAACAATCACAATTAAAAATAGCTTTTTTTAATTAAAAAAGAGTGTTAGAATTAGTTCTGGAAAGAGTCTTTTTTGTTTTGTTTCCTGCCACCGTATTAGATGCAGTTGCAGTAAAACTGACAAAAAAAAAATATTAAAAGGCTCATCCAAAAAAAAAAAAAAAGAAATCTAAGCTTAACAGTAGAGGTAGACGATGGAAATGGAATAAAACAAGTAACTCTTTTGCTATCCAGTGAATCCACTTCATTAACAGTTCATACACTATACAGTTTCCCTGAAAGGAGTTAATTTAAGAATCATCATTTGCAACAGAAAACTCATACTAAGCACTACTCTCAAGCAAACACATTTCTCTTCTGAACAGCTATATTCCTGCAAAGAACAATAACCATCTACCTATCATTATTATCCAAAAGGCTAGAAAGCAAAGCAGCAAGCTGAAGAGTATATAATGAGAACATGACCTGCAAATAATCAACCAAGATGAGATCAAGAACTTGAGGGACCGTGATCAGGGCACACGTACCCCTTCATTTTCCCTACTGAAATCAAACATGTGTTAAAGAGGAACTGAAGCCAAAGTCTTAAGGTGGTATGTTGATGGTGTAAATGGTATGGTCTAGGTGAACACAGATAACTGCCATGTCAGAAGTATTTTATTATTTTTTTTCTCTTCAGAGTACCTATTTTTAATTTAAGCCTAACAGAAAATACCTAATAGCAACTTCATATCTCCCAAATACAGCTTATAAATCACACTTTATTAATATTTTCTGGTTCTAGGTCTCATTTTCTTTTAAGTTTTTATCACATAGATATGCAGCTTTATAAACTTTATTTTCCTTGCAGTATTTTAAAGACAGAATTTTGGTTGCTTTACACTATTAAGTCATTAACTTCAATTTTTTGAATGCAGAGAATACTATTTTTTCCAAGGTATTTGCCATCATTTATACACCAATATAATTAATAACAACGTTCCCATTAAAAAAAAATAATAATACAGGGTTATATAGAGTTTCCCTCGTGTATAAAGTTACTCACGGGTGCTTTTGCAGCACCCAGGTTGAGCAACCTTGTTGTAATGCTGGTCAGTGGAAACAGATGAACAGTTAAAACGAAACAGATATTGAGCATTGCAGGCAATTCACTACATTTGCACGTTTAGTTGTGCATTCGTTATTGCTCCAAATGGAACAAATCATGATCACTGCATCACGTAAAAACCTTTTATGATGCTCAAAATTTTTTACTAATGCAGACAATGCTCTTCTGCAGTACAATAACTTGTGTTATTTTCATTGAGAGACAGTTGCCAGTAATACCATCTCTCATTATTTCAGCAACCTGTTTTTCCTTTGGAAGCCTAATTAGGAGTTACATGACTAATTGACAATTGCAGGTTTTATTTCTAATAAAAAAAAAAAAAAGGATCAAATGTCCATAGATGCAGACAAACAGGAAGAAAAGTAGATCAAGATATTTTGTACGCACTTCAGAAGAAATTATCAACTTTGGTGAGAACAGTTCTGAGTATCTGAATGCTTAGCAAATCAAGAAGGGATATAAGTAGCTGCATATTTTATGGTTTATGCCCCTGAGTTCCCATCAAACTACATATTTGACACTGCGGTTTTTTTCCTTTTTCTTAAAAATAAATGGAAATAAAACTATTGCTTCCCCAGTGCCTTTCTTCTCCCTCATCAGTTTCCAAAGGAGCAAAAAACAAAAGAAAAGTACACTGCTTTGGTCCTAAGTTAGAACTTAGTTTAATAACACAGTGGCATCAAAAGATATTATCAGTGCTGATATGGTGTTTTCAATTAACTTGGCTGATAACAAAACATCTAAATCAGTTTGGCAGCTCACAAGCTTCACTAACCTGCTTCTCTTCCAATCGTTTTTTTATTGATTTGTAATTAAATAGAATATCTAAAGAGTTTTTAGCACAAAATAGGTTCTGCTGTGACAGATTATCTAGCAGTTACAATTATTGACAGAGGAAATTTCCCCATTGGAATTATTTACATCTGTTTCTTGCCCAAAACTGAGATGTCAAAGATCAAATTAAGATGCTGAAATATGGCTGCTAATTATCAATTTCAGAACCTTAATGTAGCTCAGAACAAAAGAATATCCATTATAAATACTGTAAGCATACTGCTTCAACTGTAAACACTGTATTAATCTTCTATGACACATACATTGACTCCATTATTTTCTTCATTTTATGTCCATATAATTTGCCCTTTAACACATACACCTTACCTGCCCTTGAATGCAAACTCCAAATCACTTAGTTAATTACTTGTGGAATAAAAGTTCGTCCTAGGCATATCATACAAACACACTCTACAATTTCTGTAACAGAAGAACTTATAAATTCCAACAAAACTCTTTTCAAGGAAATTAGTACAGAAATAGTAAGTCTTTATAAGCAACCTACATATCATTAGAACAGATGTTTACATGTTACATCAAGATACTATTTTATTTCTCACACATATTTCTGTTCTTCACCATTTTCTTAAAAACTCTCTCTACCTGATAATTTTCATTATAATAATGTTTAATAATTATAATTATAATAAGTTTCATTATAATGACAATGTGACCATACTCTCCTGAACTAGGAGATACCTGGAAGAACTCCACTCTAAAATTCTACCATTGGCATTTGGCACAGCGTTATCTACGACACTGAAATTTTTCTGAAAAGGAGGACTGAGAGATAGATGGGGGAAGAGGGGTGTAGTGGATATTTATACTATTTATATAAAGGAAAGATAGGAATTTTTCAACAGCTTGCCGTATAATCCTTACCTTTTTTTAATTCATATTAGCTTTGTGCTACACTTTCCAGCTTCCCTTTATATTTTATTCTCTAGTAAAATCAATCTAATCATTGTTGTCTAGTCCCAGCATCAGTCTACAGCCAAAGAAACTATTAGAAAAATTACTAAAATCACAGAAGCAAGCAGGTGAAGGCAAGGGACTATTTGAAGAAAAAACCTTTCTAAACAATACTGAATAGGGACAGCTGACACCTCGTCACATCCTGCCATGTAAAAATATAGATAGATCTTAATTTACAGAGGTATCTCCCTTTTTAACAAAAGATATATGTTCACACAACATATGCAGGGGGAAAAAAAAAAATAACAGTACTTACAACAGGGTTTTTTGTGTCTGGGTCAAATTCTGTAGAATTTGCATCTGAAACAGAAGTTCAAAACAAATAGAGTACATTTCTGTTGTTCTACATACATTACAAACTCATCATAACAGTTCTGTGGCATTTTAGGGCTTGTCTGCATTTAAGCTACAGTCTTATATGTAGAAACACATATTGCACCACTTTTGATGCAACCCCAGGAAGCATATGACCTCAGTCACACATTCTCCCTTTCCTATTTCCCAAAACTTTCCTCTCAGCTCTTAGTGGTAGAAATCAATTGGTGAACTAAATTTCTTCATGCTACTACTGCAATGGCTATGGTGTGGCTACTCCAACTAACGAAAGCACGTGAGAAAATCAGTTCACACGTTTTACTCCTCACCACCTGCACGCTCCAGGAAGAGATAAGAGAGGTGAACTGTAAGCACACTTTCTCCTACACTTGTTAGATCAAGAAGCAGGTTTCAAGAAATTTGCATAATAAGAGGTCCTACTCCCTTGCACAGAAAGGTAGCACAGGGTGCTTAGCTCTTGCAACACGACCATTTTCATCTAAGTATTTAATGGTCATAGAATCTATGTAATAGTTCTAATAACAGAAATACATTTAATATATAGAGTAAAATTTCTTATACACAAATCATACTGACACTAGCATACTGAGCTCACCTTTCCAGTTCAAACAGTTTCTTGCAAATTCCACAACTGCTAATTGCATTCCCAGGCAAACTCCTAGAAAACAAAAGCCCCAAAATTTAACAGGACAGAGTAGGACTGAAAAAGTACTTTATGTTCCATCTCAAACTTGACTGCTTAGAAATCTTGGTACCCAGTGTATATACACAGACTTGACAAAAAGCTAAAACAAAATTGGCTGCTCAATGTAAAACTCTTTTTTCAAACACGGCACATTGTAAATACATGTGATAAAATTAAGTGCTTCAAGCCTTTTCAAACTAATTTTTTTCCTCCCACCTGTTTTACCAGCAACTACTGTAAAGAGAAACAGAAGTTGAAAGCCCAGGTATATTCAGATTCAAATTTTGCTCTGGCAACTAGTCAGAGTAGTCACTTATGAAATTGTAAGAAATGTGGTGTGGGAATCAAAGCTTCACAGTCGCTTACTCAAATACTACTTAGCTTATAAGCCAGACGGCATCTTTAGACTTCACTACAATAAAATATACCAGTAACTCAACAGAAATTATTTAATATAGTAAATGTGTCCAAAGACACCTATGTTTTCTGCATGCTGATTAATATGTATAATGATGCTGATTTAATTAAAATCAGAAGTAAAGACTCTCCACAGAAAATGTGAATTTAATAAATAAAACCTTTGGCGCAGGGATAATGTTCTTTTTTTTCTTTCTTCCTTATACAGCAGATGTAGTACATGACTGTGACCTTGGGTGTTATCTACAAGGCAAATACTCACAGCAACACATGGACTTCCCTAAGACAGGATCCTTCCCTAGTGTGTGGTGTTTGGGTTTTTTTTCATCAAATTGATTAGCTTGCTATACACCTCCAAAACACAGTAATTTCTGACTCTAATGATCTTACCAAGAAAAGGTTTTTTCTTTGTTCTTGCCCAGGAGATAGCTTGCAGTTTGCCTTCTGTTCCCCTAATTCCAAATCCTCCTGGGACCAGAATCCCACTGTAATGACAGTCACAAATAAAGCAACCAATATGTAAAATCAAGCCAGCAAAGGAAGTCAGTACAAACTGAAGAAAGACTTTTGAAGTTATAACAAAGCAAGCACAATGCACGAAAGGCATGTTTTGTCTCATCTACCCGCTCCAATTCTTATGTGATCCACCTCATGCTTTACAGCGAAATTACCACTGCTTAAATACATACTGCTTAAATAAACTAGCTACATATTCTCTATTCCAGCATCTTAACATCAAAATTCTATGTCTATAGAGTAATAATGAAGAAACGACATGCATTTTGACAATAAACAACATTCCCTTGCAAATACAAATTGAAATCCCAGCGATGATTCATAACAGACATTCACAGAGCATGACTGGCATTTACTAAGCTTTTATCTAACTACCTTTCACTATGACCTGCACGGTACAGGAAGGCCAACTATTAAAAAAAAAAAACCCAACAACAAAGAAAAAAAAAACCAACAACAATCAAACAACTGCAATCTGTCTAAAAAGAGTGAAGTAGAGTTTGAGAATACAGGTTGCTACTGTAATTTGCTACATCTGAAGTTTGCCACCAACCACCTTGCACATCTACCCCTTTACATAAGCAACAGTTTGGATAAGTTTGGATGCACCGAGAAATTATTTACTGAAGTGTTTTTCATCACATGAAATAAGTATCATGGTCTGCATTTGGGATACAGAATATCTGATGTCACTTACTCTGCTTTGCACAGTTTGTGCCATGCCTGGTGATACTTCACTGAGTTCTCCGCTTCTGTAGAACGTTCAAGTTCTGTTGAATCTATGTACTAATAAAGAAAAATATGTAATGAAACAGCTTTCCACAGAAAGAGTAGCATACACTACATAGGCCATTTTTTAATAGCAATAAGACAAATTATTAGAGTTTCAAGTGAATTTGTCAATAAACCTGTAATAACTTCACTGAAGACCCAGTATTTTCTCTAGTTGCAGCAATCCACGCTCCTTTTTTTGCCTGTAGCTCCAAAGTTGTGCCTGCTTCCAGTCCTCATTTTGCTATCCTCCTGGTAGGCAGATTTGCTAGAATGTTTTTGAACTGTGTACTCAGGTTTTCTTCCTATGGAAATGAAGGCACCAATCAAGGGGCAGTGCTGACCTTATCCTGCCATCCAAATGAGATGTGGCTAGGGAGCTCATTTTCTTAGCTTTTGAGTACCACAGTTTATCTAATCTTATAAGGCTGGATAAACCTGCCTTGTCTAGCCTGTGAGAAAGGTACTCCTGGGGACTGTTGTGAAAGCACCAACTGTAGAGAGGGAGACAGATTCATTATATATACCATAGAATTGTCAGGGTTGGAAAGGACCTTGAAGATCATTGAGTTCCAACCCCCCTGACATACCTCCTAGAAATACTGCTGCCAGTAGAGTATCTGCTTTCACTAATACACATGGTTCCTGAGGTATCATTAGAGCAAATGAGTGAGGTGGCTCTGTACTACACCGAGGACAGAAAACATTAAGAGTTTGAGCCTTGGTTTTGTCAGTCTTTTTCTCAGAATAACATAATTAATAGCATTGTGCTGTAGAGTTCATTCCCAATAAAAATGAGATCATGTGAACTGACAGAACTCATTTGTCTGCAGAGAAATGAAACGGACAAGAAGAGAGCTGAACGTTTTCCAGATTTGCCTTCTAGCAAACATTTTCTAATTTTTCCACACTCCAGAAGGCACACAAACACAACAGAAAAACAACTACGTATGAAAGTTGTTATTCCGTACTAGTAGGATACTATAGCATAAACTAAAAGGACTTTTTCTCATGCTGGGAGGTTGGAAATAGAAACTAATTACAGCTGAAGTTAACTGTAGTTTCCTCGCCAAACATACTGAGGCAGCACATTTACCACTTCAAGCAACATCAACTTTTCATCATTCAGATAGATGGATGTGAGGTTTTAAGCTCAATGCCACATACAATATTAAGCAGTTTCTTCAGAACACAGGATTATATGGAAAGCCTTTGGACAAAAACACTAAAAAAGGAGGTTAGCACATGCAGGTAAGTACAGTAGGAGCCCTTGGCTGTTAACATTTCAGTACCACACCTGGAGCTCCAGCAATCTCCAATTCATGTGCTTGTTAATGCAAAAGCCCCATCGAACTTAAGACCAGCTGCACACAAAGGAAACCACACATTTGCAGACTCTGCACCTTTCACTTTTTTGCTAAAAGCAAAGTTATTTTACATATCATAAAAAATTCCCAAAGCACAGCTGTCAGTATAAAACACTATTTAAATCATGCAGATCAGAAAGGGCCTTGGGAGGTCTCCAGCTCAAAGCAGGTCAAATCAGAACAGGTTGCTCAGGGCCATTTCCAGTCAGGATCTGAAAATCTCCAGAGATGAACTCCGGCTGTTCCCACTTTCTTGTTTTCTATGCACACAGAAACAACTTTTTTGAGTATTTACTCCATAATCTTTCCAGGGAATGAGGTGAGACTGATCTTCTGATCCTGACATTTCCCTAGTTCACTCTTTTTGCTTTTTTTTTTTTCGGAGATTGGTGCAACATTTGCCTTTTTCTAGTCACAGAATCATTTAGGTTAGAAGGGACTTTTAAGATCATCAAGTTCAACCATTAACCCAGCACAGCCAAGTCCACCACTAAACCCTATCATCTACAAGGCTTTTAAATACCTTCAGGGATGGTGACTCCATCACCTCCCTGGGCAGCCTGAAGTGCTTTACAACCCTTCTGGTGAGTAAAATTTTCCTTAAGATCTAACCTAAATCTCCCCTGGTGCAACTTGAGGCTGTTTCCTCTTGTCTTATCCCTTGTTACTTGGGAGAAGCAGCTGATCCCCACATCGCTACAACCACCTTTCAGGTAGTTGTAGAGCACAATAAGGTCTCCCCTCAGCCTCCTTTTCTCCAGGCTAACAACCCCAGTCCCCTCAGCTGCTCCTCATAAGACTTGTTCTCTAGACCCTTCACCAGCTTTGATGCCCTTCTTTGGACCCACTCCAGCTCTTCAATGTCCTTCCTGTAGTGACGGGCCCAAAACCAAACCCAGTATTCATTCGAGGTGTGGCCCCACCAGTGCCAAGTACAGGGGGATGATCATTTACCTAGTCCTGCTGGCCACACTGTTTCTAAGCTGCTGGCCTTCTTGGCAACCTGGGCACACTGCTGGCTCATGTCCAGTGGGCTGTCAATTAGAACTCCCAGGTCCTTTTTCCACCAGGCAATTTTCCAGCCACTCTTTCCCAGGCCTGTAGCATTGCCTGGTGCTGTTGTGACCCAAGCGCAGAAGCGAATACTTGGCCTTGTTGAACCTCAGAAAGCTGGCTTTGGTCCATCGATCCAGTCTGTCCAGATCCCTCTGTAGACCCTCCCTACCATCAAGCATATCTGTGCTCCCGCCCAAGTTGGTGTCATCTGCAAACTTACTGAGGGT
>VWZK01000712.1:0-47498 GCA_013396935.1 Baryphthengus martii
CAGTAGTGAGCACTCAGTGCTCAGGGTTCCACAGATGCTGGTGTTCAGATTTGGAAGCTATTCCTGCGTAATTGGCATCTGTCAGGGATAAAAACGACTACGGATCAGAAGAGTTTCTGGCTCTCACTGCTCTTCTCAGCTCCAGAAAGTTTTATTTTTTAAAGTGTTATTTCCTACTTATCCATTTTCTTCACATTAAAACTTAACAAAGATTTGTTTGGACCAATGGGAGAAGGGGAGTAAGACCAAGCAGGTGCACGGGGCTTAAGAAGAGCTTCAATATGCTTGTTTCTGTATGGGTATGTTAACAAAAAGGTAAAAAAGAAAGAAATTCAGGAAAAAAAATAAAAGAGCATGAGAAGAAATGATTTAGTGTTAGGCCATATGTCCTTCAAAATTATCTTTTCCACAAGTTACTGGAACCACTTAGCCCAACAGTGAAATTAGTGAGATCTATCAATGGAATAAATACATATATTTGTAATCTTTTTCTGCTTGTAACTCATTAGTAAGTAATTGTCAATGTAAAAAAAAATAATAAAAAATTAAAATTTCGATAAAATTTGCCTGTAATGTGGTTCTGAGATGTTTTGTCAGTCTAAGGTATTCTCGGGTGGCTGATATAAATAAACTGGTTGAAAATGCCTGGTAGTGAATCAAAAGCATAAACAAGGCAAGAAGGATTTTAAGATTTCTTGTGCGTGTGTTTCTATTTATCTAGGTCTCTTCTGTTCTTCTGACAAAATTCATCTGTTTCAGGGCTTGCTTTTTCCACAGGTTTCCCCTTATTTGGTCTGTTGTCATCCACGGCCCCTATTCCCTGAGCAGCAATTCCCCATGCTGAATATATTTTTAAAAAGCTTTCAGGGTTCCACACTTTTCCCACTGTTCATTTTGGGGAAATAAAAGCCCTGGCTATTCCAAGAACAGCAAATGACATGGAGTTAAATTTATGTAAGAGAGCTGTGACAAATAAACAGGCAAAACTCCTCTTTTGAGTACTCAGGAAAAGAAGAAATTCCCCAGGAATAAATGGAACTACTCCAGATATGAACTTCTTCAGGAGGCCACAACCTGATCTCAAAATGTTTAAAGTAACCCCTGGTCATTCTGGACACGTGTCACCCTGGTGTAAACAGTCATAATAATGATGAGTTCAGGAAATCTGTAGCCATTTTCATAGAATCATTAAAGTTGGAAAAGACCTCCAAGATGATCAAGTCCAACCTTCTATCCAACACCTCCATCACCACCAGACCATGTCCCGAAGCTCCACATCCACCCATTTTTTTGAACACTTCCAGGGACAGTGACTCCACCACTTCCCTGGGCAGCCTGATCCAAGGCTTAAATGCTTTTTATAGTATGGATTTTTCTCCCAACACATGGATTGATCAATAACACCCAGTGGCAGCAGCAGGGACTGGATGTGTGGACTGCATGCATAGTTTCCCCACAAGATTAAACCAGGATGCTGCTCTCAATTCCCAGATGTACCCTGAACATGACTGAGGTGCATTTGAACACATACTGCCCTCCTCCTTGCCCACTGTCTGCTACCCATCACAGTATCACAGAGTGATAGGGCTTGGAAGGGACCTCTGGAGATCATGGAGCCCAACTCCCCTGCCAGAGCAGGAGCACCCAGGGCAGGACACACAGCAACAGATCCAGGGGGGGTTGGAAAGTCTCCAGAGAAGGAGACTCCACCACCTCTCTGGGCAGCCTGGGCCAGGCTCCATCACTGTGAAAGTAGAGAAGTTCCCCCTCATGTTTAGATGGAACTTCAGTGTTCAAGTTTGTGTTTGTTCCCTCTTGTCCTGTCACTGGACGCCACTGAAAAAACACTGGTGACATCCTCCTGACCCCCACCCTTGAAGTATTTCTAAGTATTGATCAGATCCCCCCTCAGTCTTCTCTTCTCATCTGGATTCTGGGTGCCCTCCCAGACGAGGTAACCCAACCACACTTACTTCCACTTGATGTACACTTATCACCTATGTACTGTATGTAAAATTTAAACTGTAAAAATCTCCAATGTAAAAAAAGCAAAGTCCAAGGAACAGTGTGCCATGGAATGGAACCAGAAAGAGGAAATTATTACATAAAATATCTTCTAGACTTGCTTGTTTATTTTGCCTGAACTGAATGAGGCATGAAGAGTAAACTGAGAGTGCAGCTGATGAATAGTGGAGTTGATTGCAAATTAAATACATAAATGAATCACATTTTAAAACATGACACCGAAGGCGCTGGTAACGAGAAGTAGAACTGCGTTCGTGTCACTTCAATTGACTTATCTAAATGTTTGATGTCCAGTTAAAGCTGGTGGTGTGGCTCTCCTCCCCTGTACTGCATAAATGGGGGAATTTCTCCTGTTTCATTTATCTCACCCTTCTCAACCCCTGTTGCATATGCCTCAGAGGGATAAACCACTTTCATTTTCCAAAGATCTTTCTTCAGAAAACAGCCGACTGAACACGAGCCAGCTTGTGCCCAGGTGGCCAAGAAGGTCAACAGCATCCTGGCCTGAATCAAGAATAGTGTGTCCAGAAGGTCTAGAGAAGTGGTCATGCTGCTGTACTTGGCACTGATGAGGCCACAGTTTGAGCACTGGGTTCAGTTTTGGACACCACAGGATAAGAAAGACCTTGAGGTGCTGGAGAGGTTCCAGAGAAGGGCAACGAAGTTAGTGAGGGGTCTGGAGAAGATTTCTTGTGAGGAGAGGCTGAGGGAGCTGGGTTTGTTTAGTCTGGAGAAAAACAGGCTGCCCAGGGAGGGTGTGGAGTCACCAGCCCTGGAGGTAGCCGTGGCACTTCAGGACATGGTTTAGTGATCATGGTAGTGTTAGGTAGACAATTGGACTTGGAGATTTTGGAGGTCTTTTCCAACCTTAATGATTCTATGTTTCTGTGATTCTATGATTCTTTGCAGACTCCAGAAGAATCCCAAGCAGCTCTCTCAGAATCATGCTTAACTCTGAAGTAGAATATGATGAGTCCTAGTCTCCTGTGCCAGACCATGGGCTCAAAAGTTCCTGCCTTTCGTCTTCATAATTTATTCATAGATCATAGAATCATAGAGTGGTAGAGGTTGGAAGGGACCTCTGGAGATCATCGAGTCCAACCCCCTGCCAGAGCAGGAGCACCCAGGGCAGGCCACACAGGAACATACTCAGGGGGGTTCTGAATACCTCTAAAGAAGGAGATTCCAGGAGATTGGGAGGAGCTATAACACAGTTTTGTTCTGGTACCCACGAGCATAGCTGTGGTCCATTCTCCACCACTGACAACATATCACATGTTGGAAAGCAAACCCTTTCAGCTGTAAACATCAATGGACTTTTTGCCTTCTACTGAACCGAGTAAGACCTACCCATGTACCCATCAGTAGCTATACTCCTGACTGCCTCTGCATTATTCATACCCAAATTATTATGTCCAAATAAGAGGACTATATAAAAAAAAAAAATTACCTTTCTCCACTTGTACATTTAAGTGTCTCTCAGTGTGAATAATATAAGGAGAGCTGGCACAGTATGGACCAGTAGCTTATAATTTGAGACTCTCAAAAAAAGGTGAGTCACCTATTGTGTGTTTTTCAATAACGGCCACTTCACAATCCACGTGGCTTTATCCACCAACAAGCTCGTACTGTCAGATATCGCTGAACGGTGATCAGCTTTACTTCTGAATTCTTTTTTCTATGGCGATGCTTTACAATAAGGGGAAATATTAAAGGTGCATGGTTCCTTTAATCAGCAATTTTTGCAAGTGTTTTACTTATGTCAACCAAGAGCAAATTGTTTTTAGCACCCGGAATGCAGTAGGCAGCGTAAATTATTCAAATCAAAGCACCACAAATCTTCGTACGGCAAAGGCGAAGCTGCAGAATTCATCGTTGTGAGGTACAGCTTTGGATAGGACAATGACCTCTAATCAAAACTCCTCACTAGGGCCCTTACGCTTAAGATGCCAGCTTGCCACTAAGGAGCTGATTATCTATAAATTTATGGGAACCTGCAATAACTCGTGTTTGCCTCCTGATAATGTTTTCTGACACATATCAGGAGATTCAGCTGATCCGTGTTAGAGATTATTGTACGGAATCTGCAGTTTATACAGGCAAGGAGTAGACAGAAGGTCCATTTGAGACCTTTAGCTATAGAGAAACACATAAGGAAAACTGTTTCCATAGAAACATGCCCCACAGCTGTAGTTAGTATAGGAAAAATAGTTTTATGATTATTTCAATGAAGTTCTACCTTTTGTTTCCCATGCAGGATGCGTGCGAAAGGTTGTTTCATAGCGTGATCTCTGTGTAGCTAAGGTCTTACATGTGAAATTCACCCCAAAGTGAAGGGCCCCACATTACTCTCATGTGTTCCTAAGGGTTTTATTAGATCATGTGCACAGTGTCTGCAACAGAATGATTTTTTTTGCATAAAACAGTGTTGTCTTTCAGTATTTATTCTCTGTACAATAAATGCCTGCCTTTACAGTAGCTCCAAAAATTGTACACAAATTTCTCAGAAAATCTAGATAGAATCATAGAATCATAGAAGGGTAGGGGTTGGAATGGACCTCTAGAGATCATCTAGTCCAACGTCTCCCCCAAAGATAAAAAGCAAAGGACAAGTTAAACTTCCAAAAAAAATCTAGGGGAGGGGTGTCCAGTGATTCCAGGAGAAGATGAGTCAGGCCGAAGGAGAACTACAGGAAAACAGAGGGTGGGCATGGATAATTTGCTAACAGTTTGGCAACATCTTCTTTCCATTCAGGTCATTTCCAATTTAGATGGAAAATTTCTTACCAGTTCCCTGGAAATGACAAGGTTGGTGCACCTCCAAACTTGTTAATCACACCATTTTTAGGACAGCTTTTAGTCCTGTGCTGTTGCTTGGCTGCAGAATGCATCTGCTGGGGGGTAAGATCTGCAAGTCCAGTCGAGTTCTTACTCCCTCTCCTTTCAAAAGTGCTAACAAGCTTTCAAATTTCCCCTTCCTGCCTGGCACAAGTGTGGACTTTTATGAGCTGCTTCCACGCAAGGCACAGACTAACAGGACGCTTGGATTGCTTTCTTAATGAGTTTGAAATTAGTGCAGCAGAATTGCAACAAGTCACACCATGGGCTGCATGGCTAGGAGCTGTTTAGTCTGGAGAAGAGAAGCCTGAGAGGGGATATGATTCCTGCTTCCAGATCTGCAGGGTGGGGATGAAGGAGAAGAGGCCAGGCTCTTGTCAGTGGTGCCCTGGGATAGGCCGAGGGGCAATGGGCACCAACTGGAACCCAGGAGGCTCCACCTCAACAGGAGGAGAAACTTCTTTGGTGGGAGGGTGCTGGAGGCTGGCCCAGGCTGCGCAGAGAGGTGGTGGAGTCTCCTTCTCTGGAGACTTTCCAACCCCACCCGGATCTGTTGTTGTGTGTCCTGCCCTGGATGATCCTGCTCTGGCAGGGCAGTTGGACTGGATGATCTCCAGAGGTCCCTTCCAAACCCTACTATTCTATGACTCCATGATTTTTCGCATGAGTAAGTGAAAAATCCCAACAAACAAGGATTCAACTTGAAATATGTTGCTGTTTCAGCTCTGGGCCCAGTTTTGTGCGTGTTTACGATAATAAGAGTGGCTGTTTTGTTTACTGTGTCATCTCCAAGCAGGATTGAAATCACATCCTCCTGGACAAATTTTACTTGTGGATTGCAAAGACAGACCAAGAGCAAGGTAAGTGGGATGGATTTTTTTAAAGGGAATATGGTGATAGGACAAGGGGCAAGGGTTTGAAAGTAGAGCAGGGGAGATTTTGCTTGGCCATGAGGAAGAAGTTCTTTCCTGTGAGGGTGGGGAGACCTTGGAAGGAGTTACCCAGAGAAGCTGTGGAGCCTCCTCCCTGGCAGTGTTGAAGCCCAGGCTGGATGATGCTCTGAGCAACCTGCTCTAGTGGGAGATGTCCCTGCCCATGGCAGGGTGGTTGGAACCAGATGATCTTGAAGGTCCTTTCCAACTCAAACCATTCTAGGATTCTGTGATTCTACATCTGTCTCAGTGTCTCCGAAAGGCACAGTTCTCAGCAATCATATTTCGTACAGTGAAGGAAGAGGAAAATACGGATAAAAGACATTCAGACATTAACACATGATATCCTACAGGGAGAAAGGAAAGTTTCTGAAGTTAGAGATGACCCCGCATACTCTTTAACAGAGCTGTGCATCAGGAGTTCCATCTGCTCAGTGGTGGTCTCTGTCTGATGCCAAGTTTTAAAGCCACCTACTTAAATCAATGCTGAAAAGTAGATGTTGTTAGTACACCCAAATGACTCAGCCCTGTTTCAGAAGCAATGTCCCACGACCCACCAACTCAATAAAAATTAGGTTCATAAATCCCAGGCCACGGATGCAGAAGCTGATTTTGGTGGCACCTGTAGCATTGCTGCTGTTTTAGGCAAGTAAGTTCAAAATCTATTTCCTTGAGTGGGAAGAGGAGGCAAGTGGTGGCTTCACATTTGATAATTCTATAGCATCCCTCGATAGCACTATAGAAAAAGAAAAAAACAAAATTGGATAATATTTTATGCACTAGTCTAACAAGAATTTGCTAAGACCATACCAGTATGAGTTGTTTTGGTTACAGATGATTTGAAAAAAATACTCCCATAGAAAACAACTTAATAATCCACAGTTCAGTCAGATGTAACTCAGTAATTCTCATATACCAGTCAAATAAACACTCCCAGATGCCTCCAAAGCACCTCCAAGGAAAAGTTTATTTCCAAAACAGAGATCACAAGCTTAGCCATTTTCTTTTCAAGTTCGCAATATGACCCATCTTGGCTTCCCAACAACTACAGCAAGGCTTCAAGAAGATTTTTTTCCTCACAGCATTTAATTTGTTAATGGGATTTGCATGCACCCTTCCAAAGACATATCAAGAAAGTTGGCATCATTGTTTGTGATGGCCAGACAAGGGGAAGAATAATTGTGTCATAGAAAATCTATCCCCGTTCTCCCCCCACTGAGACATAATTACGTGTTCAAAACTTAGAGAGGTGGAAGAGCCGGGTCAGATTCCACGTAAGTCTGAAGGATTAATCTCTGTGTCAATTCTAATGGTACAAAAGAGCTCAGAGTAATTTCCTCTTCTGCCTTGTGGTTCACCGGATTGGAGACGATTGCATATATTATTTTAAGGTTCTCCAGGGGAAATTTCCCTGGGCTTCCCTACAAGGACTTTCAACCACAGCACAATGTTTAAGGGGAAGGGCGTTGGAAGAAACAGAAGTGGAGTACTTAAGGAGTGTTGGAAGCAACTTTCAGAGCAAGCAGAGATGAGAAAAGAGGTAGCAAATTCATGACGGTATCTGAAGATGACAGAGGAAATCTTGGCCTGATGAAAGGAAAAAGCAAAATTCCCACTGACTCAGCGGAGCCCAGACTTTACTTTCTGGCAGGGAAAACTGTGTTGTGAGGGAGAACTGTCAATAAAAAGCAGAAGTTTGAGATACACCAGCAAGCTGAATTGCCACGTTTCCGTACCAGCTTGAGTGCCACGAGCCGATACTGGTAGAAGCTCAGAAGATAGGAGCTGCGGTGGTGGAAAGGGTCGCTGAAAACAATTCTTGCCATCGGCAGAATCACCAACTATAAATATTTTTATAAAAGGCGAAAACAGAAAAGGATTCGATTTGGGGGACCCTGGTTGCAGGCATAAGCTTGTCCTCTCTGTAAGCTGAGGGGACTGAAGGAGCTGAGAAGTCACACGACAAAGGGACACAGCTTGCTCAGGAGCCTCAGACGTTGATCCGGGCATGGCTGAAACTTGGGTTCAACGTGGAGGAGCCTGATTCCCAGCCGTGGCTGCTCCAGTCGAAATAGCTGCTCTGTCAAAACCAGATATGTCTTTGGATGCTTGTTTCATGGGGGTTTTCACGGAGGAGGGCTTCGCCTTCTTTGTTTTCAGAAAAAGCTTAAAGTGACCCCCCCTCCACCCCCGGTATTTTACATAAGGAAAATAAAAGAAGGAGCTCTGTAAATTGAATCAGAATGCAATGAGTCCTTCTAAAGCTTCTGAAATCAGTTCAAGCACTTAGGCAAAGCTAACACAGCTAGAGACTTCTTAGAAAGCCACAGCAAAAGGGGATTTTACCCCCATCAGGCACATGTGACAGTCCCCCACCACGGGGAGAGATGGGAAACGGCCAACGAGGTTGGTGATTCTTTCCCCGAGCCTTCTCCTGACTTTCTATTTTGACTGTATTGCAGGGGTCCGTTTTAATGTGCTGGTTTAATTGTTTCTTTTTTTTTTTTTTTTTTTTTTTTAATTTTATCTTATTTTATTTGCAGGGTTATCCAGGGTCTGACTGGAGAAGAGAGAGACTCAAGGAAGGCGAAGCCATTTTGCATCGCTTACAAAACATCACATTTCTAAAGGCAGGAAAACAATCTGCTTTTTGCAAACAAGGCTGCGCTTGTTCGTCTCTCGGTTCGTACAGAGCGGTTATCAAGCCAAAGGAGTCCTGGTGATCATGTTTTGCCAGCACAGACAGAACAAAGGATTATTAAAAATAATATAAACCAACGACATATGTTACCACTATTAAATTTGATGCACATTCCTGCGTAGCGTAAGGGAAGCCAGGAGCTGAATTTTATCTTGAACAAAGTCAGAAAATAAAAGCAAACTTTTTCCTGTCTTTTTTTTTCTTACCTCTGACAGGGCGGTATTTCTTTCTGTCTGTTTGGGGAGGAGAGGTTGGGGATAGAGAGGTTTGGACAAAACTCATTCAATTTCCCTTCTAGCTCAAAAAAAAGAAGAAAAAAAAAAAAGTAGATCTGACTTGAAACAGGTACTTCTGCAAATATTTTCCCCTCAAAAAGGTTACGAACCAAAGCCACAAGCAAACAACTGTCAAAAAGCAACAGGATCGGACCCACCATCTTCAGATCCTGGAAGCACGTTCCCTAAGACATTTTAATATCAGGTATGAAAATGTTTTCGTGCTGGTGGTTTGCAGGCACTGCAGCCCGAGATTTGGGTCCTTTTGTCACAGCCACGAGACAAATCATTGCGCAAAAATCCAACCCTGCTTTAGAAAGCTCTCCCTCCTACTTCTGCACCACCGCAAGCGGTTGGAAGCCGTCCACTGAGGTCTCTCCTGGGGTCACCCCTTAGCCCACGCTCACCTGGTCTTTTGCACGGTCCGAGAATCTTCGAACGAGCCCAGGTTTGCAGTTTCACTCCCCTGCCTGACCTTAGGGTTCTTGTAAAGCGGGGGAACTTGTTTGCCATGCTCGCACATTACGTGGAGATGGTGCGCTGTCAACACATGCGGTGTTACTGACTGGAAAATCCAAATACAGTTTGCAAAGCCATTGGAGGTTTTCCACAGAGTACTCGCAAGGGCCTCTCCTAATTGAATTTGCCAAAATTCCCATGAACTCAGATTTAATCCAATCAGTTCTACATCACATGTCTTTCAACATTGACAAAATATTTTTTTCTAATTGCGACTCTCTCGTGGAACCAAATGAATCAGAAAGGGACCTAAATGAAAACCAGTCCAGATTGTTCTACACTTTAACCTTACATCTGTGCTTAATTAGGATGCTCAATTTCCCTAAACTCAAGTCATAAAATGGAAGTAATCTGTGGCCTGTTTGTCAGTCATTATAGGGCAGCAGACCTGCAAATCAAGGCAGGCTCAAAAGCACAGGATCCTGTTCAGCGCAACCATTGAAGGAAACATGGGAGACGTTATTTGTGCAGGAGCCTGGAAGGGAGTTGAGAGAAAAGTTTGCCAAGAAAGAGGTATGGGAATGACCTGTGTGCTGAGAATGTGGCTAAGCCTTGAGAAAAGGGAGCAAATGGATGTGGAAAACACGTGTGATTATTTAAGGCTCCCCCATTCTGACCACATGAAGCTCTTATGAAAGGTTTGATAACAACTGAAGCTGGACAATGTCTTTTTGCCACAGCACAGGAGGCACCAGCCTCCTCAAATCAAAAGTGCTCTCTTAGGAGTGTCAGCATGTCTGGATGGTGTAACCTTTTAGGGTGTAATTTACAGAATCACAGAATATTAGGGGCTGGAAGGGAACTCGAAAGATCATCGAGTCCAACCCCCCTGCCAGAGCAGGATCACCTAGAGTAGGTCACACAGGAACGCGTCCAGGCAGATTTTGAATGCCTCCAGAGAAGGAGACTCCACAACCTATCTGAGCAGCCTGCTCCAGGCTCTGTCACCCTCATTGGGAAAAATTATTTCCTTATGTTTAGACGGAACCTCCTCTGCTCCAGTTTGCACCCATTGCCTCTTGTCCTGTCATTGGGTGCGACTGAGAAGAGCCTGGTTCCGTCGTCCTGACACTGCCCTTTCCATTTTTATCAACGTTAATGAGGTCACCCCTCAGGCTCCTCTTCTCCAAGCTCCAGAGCCCCAGCTCCCTCAGCTTCTCCTCAGCAGGAAGATGCTCCACTCCCTTCACAAGCTCAGTGGCTCTGCACTGGACTCTCTCCAGTAGTTCCCTGTCCTTCTGGAACTGGGGTGCCCAGAACTGGATCCAGGACTCCAGCTGGGGCCTCACCAGCGCAGAGGAGAGGGGAAGGAGAACCTCCCTCACCGTACTGGCCACACTCCTTCTAATGCCCTCCCAGGAGGCCACTGGCCTTTCTGGCCGCGAGGGCCCATTGTTGGCTCCTGGTCATCCTCTTGTACACCAGGACTCCCAGGGCTTTTTCCCCAGAGCTGCTCTCCAACAGATCAGCCCCAAACCTGTACTGATCCAGGGGGTTGTTCTTCCCCAGATGCAGAACTTTACACTTGCCCTTCTTGAATTGCATTAAATTTCTCCCTGCCCAGCTCTCCAGCCTGTGTGGCAGCACGGGCCTTCAGCGTGTCAGCCACTTTCCCAGTTTGGTATCATCAGAGAACTTGCTGAGGGTCCCCTCCATCCCCTCGTCCAGGTCATTGATGAAAATATTAAACAGCATTGGACCCCTGAGGGATACCACTAGTCACAGGCCTTCAGCTAGAGTCTGCTCCATTGACCACAGTCTGCTCCATTGACCAAATTTCAAGATGTTACAAGGTCTTCAGTGGCCACATTGCTCCCTCAGCCCTGTTCCTTGGTCCTTGGTCCTGTACAACATGTGAGTCATAGAATCATAGAACAGAATCACAGAATGGTTTGAGCTGGAAGGGACCACTAAAGGTCATTTAATCCAAGCCCCCAGCGGTGAGCAGGGACATCCTCAACTAGATGAGGTTTCTCTGTGCCCCATCAAGTTTGACCTTGAATGTCTCCAAGGATGGGGCCTCCACCACCTTCCTGGGCATCCTGTTTCAGTGTTCCACCACGAAGAAAGGATGTTACCCATCCTTCCCTCCTGGTGTAGTCACGTGAGGGGCTGGGCTGTAGAGCTGTGCAAGAAAAACACCCCACAAACCCGGCTGACTCTTTCCAAGGACTTGTCTAAGGATGTGAAACATCCCTCTTGTGAGGAAAGGCTGAGAGTCCTGGGGCTGTTGAGTCTGGAGAAGAGAAGCCTGAGAGGGGATCTACTTCATCTTTCCAGATCTCTGCAGGGTGGGGGTGAAGGAGAAGGGGCCAGGCTCTTGTCAGTGGTGCCCTGGGATAGGCCGAGGGGCAATGGACACCAACTGGAATCCAGCAAGTTCCACCTCAACAGGAGGAAAAACTTCTTTGCTGTGAGGGTGATGGAGCCTGGCCCAGGCTGCGCAGAGAGGTGGTGGAGTCTCCTTCTCTGGAGACTTTCCAACCCCCCCTGGATCTGTTGCTGTGTGTCCTGCCCTGGGTGCTCCTGCTCTGGCAGGGGGGTTGGACTCCATGATCTCCAGAGGTCCCTTCCAACCCCCCCCATTCTGTGATTTTATGATTCTATGACCTACATCGCTTCCCTGGTTCCCACACACCACAGCACCAACTGGAACCACGGCAAGGAAGAGTTGGCATCTGCTGGAAAGGCTTTGACACCAGCGATGCTGCCACTTGGAAGGACACCCTCGAACACCTTGTCCCCTTTCAGCCAGCGAAAGTAGCTGCAATTAACCCCCATCCTTAAAAGTGTAAGCAAGGCTCAGCATCTGGAGTCGTTAAAGCTGCGCTATCCGGGGCTACGGCACATCGCTGGAGGAAAAATAAAACCCTGCCCCACGCACCACGGTCTGTCATCCTTCATTTCAAACATGCACTTCTTCAGAGTGTTGCTGTTACGTTGTTTTCTTGACATCTTGAGATCTGCATGAGAAATCCCGGCGGACGCGCTGTAAATCCATAGCTACAGCGGTAAGTTTTCATTGCATCAGTGTTATTAAATATATATATATACACTTATATATGTATTATTTGGCGATGCTGAATGAACAATTGGCCTTTAACTCCTCCTAGACTATTAGGTCGTACTATAGGTCAGTGAAAAAGTAATTTTCCCTAGATTTGTAATAAGGTCTGGGATTTGACCTCTGACCTTAATGTCACAAGGTATTCATTATCTCCACACAGATGATATACAGGCAAAGAAACATATATTTTTTATAGAACTGGAAGAATTATATTTGATGGATACATTTTATTAGATGGATTTTATTAACCTGGATAAACTCAATTAGCAGACCTCATTAATTTTGAAAATGTAACTTACTTACATTGAGTTATTCTTCTCGTGACCATTAGCATTCAAAACATATAACTCAAGCTCAGGGCATACTTGATTGCTGTTTTTTTGTTTTTTTTTTTGTTCAGTGGCCAAATGTAAGAAAGCCCAAACATGAGAGAGGAAAAAAAAAAAAAATCTTCTAACTAAAACTGAAAGCTTATTTTGTATCCATGCGAAATGCTACATTTAATATGTAATTAAAACTTTTTTTTTTCTGATTCTCAAGCTATTTTTCTTCCTTTAATGCTTAAAAAATATTAAAAAGCATTCAAAATGACATTACCTAAGAAGAAGCTGAAATGTTTTGCTTCCAAAGCAACAGAAAGAAGCACTATCTTTTTAGGGTGGGGAGGTTGTTTGCTTTGTCTTAATTCAGTAAATAGTTTCAATCTCTTGCTTTTGGATCCGGGAAACAATTTCCCTAGTCCATGACAACATTCCACCCACACTGAGTACCCATATTCACAGGAAAATATTAATGACATGTAGTAAGGAGAATTTTAAGGGCTAAAGACATAATTGAAAGCTGGCTGCATAAAATATACTCAGCTCAATGGCTGGGGAGAGTCGCTTGTCTTCTGGGGTCCCTGATGCTGCTCCTGGTGTATCATAGAATGGTAGGGGTTGGAAGGGACCTCTGGACATCATGGAGGCCAACCCCCCTGCCAGAGCAGGATCATCCAGGGCAGACCACACAGGAACAGATCCAGGGGGGGTTGGAAAGTCTCCAGAGAAGGAGACTCCACCACCTCTCTGCGCAGCATGGGCCAGGCTCCGACACCCTCCCAACAAAGAAGTTTTTCCTCCTGTTGAGGTGGAACCTGCTGGATTTCAGTTGGTGCCCATTGCCCCTCGTCCTATCCCAGGGCACCACTGACAAGAGCCTGGCCCCTTCTCCTTCACCCCCACCCTGCAGACATTTGGAAGCAGGAATCAGATCCCCTCTCAGGCTTCTCTTCTCCAGACTCAACAGCCCCAGGGCTCTCAGCCTTTCCTCCCATGAGAGATGTTCCAGTCCCTTCATCCTCTTTGGATCCTCCCTTGAACTCTCTCTGGTACTTCCCTGTCCCTCTTTAACTGGGGAGCCCAGAACTGGACCCAGTACTCCAGATGTGGCCTCACCAGGGCAGAGTAGAGTGGGAGAAGAACCTCCCTCAACCTACTGAACACAATCTTCTCAATGCATGCAGTGTAGCAGGAGCCCAGGCAATGTGCCCAGACCAGACGTGTGCAATTCCAGTTAGGTGGGGTGAATCCCATCCACATGCATCCTGGGAGACTTTAGAAATGATCATATTAGCCCAGAATGAAGTGTTCAGAATGAAGCTCCCTCAAGCTCACTTCACCTAGTTTTGGCAGCCCAGAGTTGCTGTGAGCAGCCAGGAAGAAGCCTCTCAGCACAGGGAATGCTCCTAGGATTCTACAAGGTCTGATTATGGCCTGTAGTGATAGGACATAGGACAAGGGGTAATCGTTTTAAACTGGAAGAAGGTAGATTTGGATTGGAAATAAGGAGGAAATTCTTCCCTCAGGGTAGCGAGAGACTGGAACAGGTTGCCAAGGGAAGCTGTGGATGCTCCATCATTGGATGTGTTCAAATCCAGGTTGGATGGGGCCTTGAGCAATGTGGTCTAGTGGGAGGTATCTCTTCCATGGCAGGGGAGTTGGAACTAGATGATCTCTAAGGTCCTTTCCAACCCAAACCATTCTATGATTCTGATTCTATACAGGACAATGGCATTCCTGCTCCCTCCCACTGCAGAATGTCTCCTCCAAGGGCTTCTCCAGAGAGCTGTAATTTAGAAGAGCTGTGAGGTTTCAGCAGCCACTGGCTTGCCTCAGGACTGGTGGTGGGATGGTAACGCACCACGAACCACCCCACCGATGCTGAGGATCCAGCTGCTCGAGCGAAGTCCGCTATTATCGGTAGCGTCATGAAGGTGCTTTTGAGGCTGAACTACTTGTGTGTCCATCCAATGAATTCCTGTTTAAAGACTAAACCAGCCAGGGGATAAAAAGCCGTTACGAGTGAGAACCAATTTACAGTAGAGACCGGACCTATAAACCCGACGCGTTCCCATTGCACTAATCCAAAGCATATTTCAGAAAATAGGTCTGTTCTCTGAAACAGGTCTTGTTAAAACAACCGACCTGTTAAAATTATGGGCTGAGTGTGTCAGGCCTGTGTATTTTAACGGGATTTTCATGTGCTAGGCCATAGTCCTAGGAAACTATGCAAGAAAGTGGCCTCACTCTGTAAAAGCAGTGGGAGATTTCAATGTGAGGCGCATCCCTGGGACTTTAGAGCGAGCAGTTTACAAGGCTCCCTGCCTCTCAGACTTCTTTCCCTCCCACTCATTTCTGCCTTTCCTCTCATGCTGTCCCTTACACCTGGAACATTTTGGCCTCTTCCTATCTGCCAAGAATTCTCCCTTCTCCCTTTCGAATTCCTTCATAACTCGCTAACTCACTTCCTTCTGACTTCTTGGACCTGGGGCCCCTGTTCTCCCACTCTGATGTTCCCTCATGCAGAGGAGAAAGCCAGTCAGCCAGTGCACTTGCTCTGCAGTCACCCCACAAATCCCAGGAGATGTGCACAGATGCGCTGTGACTTGGCGGGTGAGTCCCTACAGTCAGGACAGAAGCATCTCCAGTTATCCCAGAGCATGCCGCTTTTTTTTTTTTTTCAGGACTGGGATTGTTTAGTCTGGAGAAGAGGAGGCTGAGGGGAGACCTTCCTGCTCTCTGACAGCTCCCTGAAAGGAGTGAGGTGGGTGTTGGTCTCTTCTCCCAAGTAACCAGCGATAGGACGAGGGGAAATGGGCTTAAGTTGCTCCTGGGAAGGTTTAGATTGAACACCAGGAAAAAATTATCTACTGGAAAATTGTGAGGCCTTGGAACAGGCTGCCCAGGGAAGAAGTGGAATCACCACCCCTGGAAGGGTTCAAAAAATGTGTAGATGTGGCAATTCAGGATGTGGTTTAGTGGTCATGATAATATCGGGTAGACAGTTGAGCTTGATGATCTTAGAGGTCTTTTCCAACCGTAATAATTCCATGATTTTATGATTCTATAAGGATGGCAGCGAGATATAGAAAGCCAGAGAGGTCCAGGAATTTCCAGAGGCAGCTGGAGAGGCTGTTTGCGCCTTGATCAGGGTTTGGGGCTGAATAATTCAAATACTGAGCACACTGCTGGAGTCAGCAGAAAAGCTTGCAGAGAAGCACAGGACCCGCTATCAAACCATTGTCTCCTCCACGCTCCGAAGTGCTCAGTACACTCTGCTGTCGAAAGGCTCTCAGCTCCTCATCCTTTCAAATGGCTGACAAATGTGTTTGATTATGTGGCAAAGCAGATTTTTCATATGTTGACAAAGCCTCGCCAAGCAGGAGAGCAGGGCTCTATCTACAGCGCTACAGAATATACAAGGAGAAATTTCAACACCTCATTAGAAAAATAAATTAGTGTCTTTTCTGAGATTGTGACACGGGCAAAACATGTCCTCATATGGTAGAAACGCTCGGTGAAATGAGCTTCATAGCTTCACCATGATTTCACCACTCGAGAGTGAAGTGGCCGTCCCAAACTGACACAAATCAAAACTTTATACCACCCTAGGACACTTTCAGCCTCCCCCTTCTTCTCCTGATGATCTCCATCAACCATCAGATCATATAATTCAATACAACACAAAATCTGCACCGCTTGACACAGATCCTCTCCCGCACCCAAGGAGGGACAGCTCTAATTTATACCAGATGGCTTCAGACTGTAAGAAACCCCCTGCCAGCTGAGGGCTGGCCAAGCGCAGGTGTACCCCACCCTGTCTCAAAATTCCTTGTCCTATTCTCCTCTTTTCCGCCCCGGGGGAGGAACAGATGTGGGAGGCAGCCAGCAGCACCGCTCTGCACCACCTGAGAATGATGCCAAGCCCCAGTTAATGCACCAAGGGGTCACATCTGAGATGCTTTTGTACGGAGGCGAAAAGAAAAAAGAATCTGCTCTTTCACTTTAAGAAAAGAGTCACAAAAATCAAGGGGTCAAAAAACCAAACCAGCAAACTTTAGAATTAGATGCATGAGAATGTTTAATATATTACCAGAATGTTGATGAAAATGAAGAAGTGGATTCCAAAGAATCTAGAGAAAATGATCCCTTTGAGTCAAACATTAATAAAAGTCTGCAGTGATATAGAGATGACCTCATGCTCATGGTTATTTCCCGTTTGCAAGTCTTTTTCTGGGTGTATTTTTTTTTTTTTACTCCCAGATGTTCTAAAGTTAATTACACAATCACTTGTGTATGACAAAAAAAAAAAAAGAAAGAAAAAGAAAGAATAGAATACTGGATACACATGACTTGCACAGAGCAGACTGAAGGAAAACGGTCTTCAGGAAAAGCCAATTTATACATAGTCCCACTGCTGAAATTCTTCAGTTTTCTTCAGTCAGATCCAGCTTTTTGGAAGGGAGAAATTTTCAGCTCAGGGTGAAAATTACTGGGAGTCTCTTCTGTGCGCAAACTGCAAGAGCAGCAGCACTATCCTGGCTGGAAACTAAAGGGTGGTGTAAATATGAACACATCTAGAGGAAAGTCTTTTGGAGATCAGTATATTACTGTGCTTCATTGTCCCACAGGTCAGGCAAAGATGTTAGGAACCATGTTCTATAAGTCTCAGTTGTTTTGGGAAATATATGTAGTTAAGTAAAATTGACATTCACGGAATCACAGAATCTTAGAATTTCCTCTATTGGAAAAGACCCTGAAGATTGAGTTCAATCATTCACCCAACACTGACAAGATCTCGACTAAACCATGTCCCTCAGCACTATGTCTACACGACTCTTAGATCTCTCCAGGGGTGGAGACTCCACCACTGCCCTGATCAAGCTGTCCCTGTGCCTGAGAACCTGTTCACTGAAAAAATTCTTCCTCATATTCAACCTAAACTTCTCTTGGCACAACCTGAGGCCATTTCGTCTTATTCTACCACCTGTTACTTGGTTGAATAGACTGAGCCCACCTCACCCCAACCTTCTTTCAGGGAGCTATAGAGAGCAAGAAAGTCTCCCCTCAGCCTCCTTTTCTCCAAGCCAAACAACCCCAGTCCTTTCAGCCACTCTTCACCAGATTTGTTATCTAGACCTTTCCCCAGCTTTGTTTCCCTTCTTTGGACACAGTCTAGTACCTCAGTGTCCTTCTTGGGGTGTAAGGCCCAGAACTGAACACAATATTCGAGGTGTGGCTTCACCAGTGCTGAGTCCAGGGGCATGATCACTTCCCTGCTCCTGCTGGACACACTGTTCCACTTGTTAAACCTCATCCCACTGACCTCGGCCCATGGATCCAACCTGTCCAGATCCCTCTGCAGAGCCTCCCTACCCTTAAGCAGATTGACAGTTCCACCTGACTTGGTGTCATCTGTAAGCTTATTGAGGGTGCCTCCATTCCCTCATGCAGATCACTGATAAAGATATTACACAGAACTGGCCCCAGTACTGAGCCCTGGGGGACACCTCTTGTGACTGGCCACCGACTGGATTCAACTCCATTTACCACAACTCTTTGGGCCCAACAGTCCAGCCAACACTTTACCCAGGAGCAAAAACACAACCTCTCTTCGGTGCATCAGCCTGCTGCTGGTGATACACTGAGTGACGCAGCACAACTCAACTGTGAATCTGAGGATTTGCACAGCAAAAGGTGAACATGCAAGTTCACAGCGTAGACATTTCTCTCCTTTTTTAAAAAAGTGATTCATTAAATGTTATTTAAAAGTACTTAGATCTGGCTTCAGAACAGAACCCAAGCTCCTTCTCCAGCTCCTCTGAAAACATCCAAAATATTCTGGTCCACTTCTTCCCTGGAAAGAACGGGCAGAGACAGAAGAGATCAGCCATCAACTCATTGACTTTAAAGAAAACACCACACCCGTTGAAAGGGAATCAGCCATCCTGCTTTGGGCTATACCGTACACCGATTTTTAGACTGTAGCACAAGACGGAGCCTCTTCCACAAAAATCTCAATTGTGCAGGTCACTGAATACCCATCAGAGCAGAGAGGGAACAGTTCTCAGGCTGGAACTTGCTGCTATTGATAGTAATGGTGCTTGGGTTCAAAAAGAGGACAGATTCAATTTAAGGAAAATTCTGAAGGACCTGGATCTGTTGGAGAGGGTCCAGAGGAGGCCACCAAGAGAATCCCAGGGCTGGAACACCTCTCCTAGGACAACAGGCTGAGGGACTTTGGTCTGCTCAGCCTGGAGAAGAGAAGGCTTCTGGGAGATCTTCTAGTGGCCTCCAGGATGTGAAGGGGCTCCAGGAAAGCTGGGGAGGGACTTTTTCTAAGGGCCTGTGGGGATAGGACAAGGGGCAAGGGTTTGAAACTAGAGCAGGGAAGATTCAGATTGGCCCTGAGGAAGAAGTTCTTTCCTGTGAGGGTGGTGAGACCCTGGAAGGGGTTGCCCAGAGAAGCTGTTGACATCTCCTCCCTGGCAGTGTTGAAGCCCAGGCTGGATGAGGCTCTGAGCAACCTGCTCTAGTGGGAGGTGTCCCTGCCCATGGCAGGAGCATTGGAATGAGTTGATCTTTAATGTCCCTTCCATCTCAAGCCACTCTATGATTCTAGGATCTAACAGTAGCATCTGGCCTTTGGTGATAGCATGCAAATTAGGATGCACTTTGTCTAACAAGTACTGGTGAAAACCAAGGGATTTTTAGAAAATAGTAATTAATAGATTCAGAGAACTGGAGGCATAAAGTTTTTCTTGTAATTTCATTCTCAAAAACCATTTTCTCAGCTTTTCCCTGACCTTCTTCTGAAGGCTAATGGGTCATCTTTTGGCGCAGAGGACGAGAGTTCACTACCTCTCACTATTTAAAGTTAACTCTTTGACTGTGCCACAAGGGCTTGGGGGATTACTTTGTAAAACAGATTTTTTAAAATACTTCCTACTAGATTTGTCAAGTGACGAGACATTTTATTAGCTTTGTTGCTATGAATTTTTATCAGGCCAATGAGGAATATTCATTCCTAAGGGGTTTGGACTAATAAAATTGTAAAATGAAAAAACTGTAACAAGTGCTTCATCTCTTGATCGCTGTTTTAAAAACTGAATCTCATCCTGTGACTAGTCCTGACTTTTTCTGCTTTTGCAAATACCTACATTGGCTTTTGTCACACTATATTTTTTAAAGCCCTGACACCTGGAGTCTTGTGAATGTGTCAGAAAAAGAACTTCATCATAAAACTAAAATTAAGTTATCCGAGTGCTAGACAAAGAAACATATAAACCCGTGATTGTTGTAGATTCCTAAACTGACCAGTTTTAGAGCCAAGAGGGATTGTTGCGATTGTCTCACTGTTTTCCATATAATTGAGACCCTAGAACTTCCCCATATTAATTCGAGCTTCAAGATGAAAAGCTATGCTTACGGCAGAGTGACTCGTTTTTTTAAAAAAAGTTCATTTTGATTTAAAAACCTCCATTCATAGCGAAACCAGCACAATCCTGTGTAAACCATTCCAAATTATTAGTTATCCTTACTGTTATGAATATGCACCTTGGGGTTTTTTCGGTTTGTTTTTGGTCTGAGTTTGCTTCGCTTGATTTTTCCAGCCATTGTTCTTATTACTCACCATATCTTTGTCTGCCAGACTGAAAAGCCCTGTATTACCTACAGCTTTTCCTTGTGGAGGTGCTTAGGGGCTGTGATTAAGTCACTGTTAATCTTCTGTCTTGGAAGGTACTTAAATCCTTTCCTACCGGTTATCCTCTAATTATCCTCAGAGCTCCTCTTTGAATTCGTGACATTTTTTTACATCCTTCTTGAATTTTGTGCACCAGATCTGGGCATAAGACACCTGTGAGCACAGCATCTGTACAGAGGACAGTGGAAATATTCCCACTCCCTATTCCTCTTTTCTTTTTTTCTTTTTTTTTTTTTTTTTTTAAACCAGCAGGAACTGCTTTAGCCCTTCTGGCCGTAGTGCTCTGCTGGGAGCTCGTGCTCAAGTGATTTTCATCCTGACCCCAAATATCACTTCTAAACTTTTTAACTTCCCCAAGAAGAGCTCCCCTGGAAGTGCAGCCTGTGGATGTTTTTTTCTGGACTGGTAGTTTCACATTCAGCCATCCCAAAATACTTCTCATTTGATGAGGTCCAGCACTCATCCTGCTCTGGCAGGGGTGTTGGACTTGATGATCTCCAGAGTCTCTTCCAAGTCCTACCATTCTAGGTTTCTATGGTCCTCTGGTTCTGTGATTCTTTAATTCTCTGATTCTATAAGTCTGTAATTCTATGCTTTTCTCTTTGTATCTGTGACTATCCCCAAACTGGTATGTCTGTTCTGAGGAGCTCCATCTTTGACCCTTCAGTTACTCCTAAAATATGGGCAACAAAAAAACCCCAAAAATCCAAGGAGCGTACATTCTTGATGGAGGCTCCCCGTGTACAATGAGATTTGGATGTACCATCAAACTCAGTTTCATGCTCTTTATAGTGTGTGACATTGATTTTACAACATTCTGCTTTGTTATTCAAGATGTGTGGTCTCATATGCAATAATGTCAGAATTTTATTACGTTGCAAGTACTATTACTTCTATCAAAAAAAAAGCTGTAATCTCGTTAAAATCTATCCTGAGCTAGTCTGACAAAATTCTTCTATAAATAATCGTCAATGATATTTCCTTCTTGCAAATGGTTATTAACCTGACACCATATTCCACTACTTTGTCAGAGAATGTTATCAGTCAATTTCGGTTCCTTTGAGGTATCTTGTCTGCTTTTTCTAAATATGAGTGCACCTGTTAATTGTTTGTGGTTTTTTTTTCCTGAAGTCTTTCTGTTTCCCACAATTTACTGAAACTCAGCGTTAATGACCCACCACGCTTCTCAGCTCACAGCCTGAAGCTCTTGAACATGATAATTTGAAAAAGTCCTATTTTGGTATCTGTAATTTAACATCATAGAATCATAGAATGGTTGGAAAAGACCTTTCAGCATCATCCAGTCCAACCCCCCTGCAGTGAGCAGGGACATCTGCAACTGGATGAGGTTGCCCAGAGTTCTATCCAAGCTGATCTTGAATGTTTCTGGGGATGGCACATCAATCACCTCTCTGGGCAACCTGGGCCAGTGTTTCACCATCTTAATTTAAAAATATCTTGCTTATATCCAGTCTAATTCTTCCTTTTTTGGTTTAAAACCATTACCCCTTGTCCTGTTACAACAGTCCATGATAAAAAGACCATCCCTATGTTCCTTAAAGTCTCCCTCGAGGTACTGAAAGGCCCCTAAAAGATCTCCCCAGAGCCTTCTTTAGTCCCTGTGGAAGTGGGATGCATTTTATCATTATTTCATGATTTAACTTCACTCTGTTTTCTCCTTCTCTCTTCCTCTAGCTGGAGCACAGAAAGGTTGAATATTTCAGTGTCTTATTGACAGTTCTACCGTATCTAATTTGTGAAATGACACTTTTATTGAGGTTCCTTTTGCTCTTTAGATAGACAAAAACTCCTTCCACCACCTTACATTCTGCTGGCTCTGGCTTTCTCTCTGTATCCTTTTTCTGCTCTCATCAATTTTCTTAATTTCATAATTTATCCTTACTGCTATCCACCTTTTTTTTTTTTTTAAAATTGCTGTGTGTTCTTTCTCTTCCCTTATGCACCTGATTGATTTTAAGCCTTCTTTCTTGACTTCAAGCTTTTAGCTCTTGGATAATTTACAAAACAGTGTAACAAGAATTCAGTCTTCCATATTTTACCATTTCAGTTCCTCCAAGCTGACTCATGACTTAGTTATTCCAGTTTTGTGACACTGGGTCCTTAGAAACTCTAAGTAAATACATGACTGATGTGAACCAACCTTAACGTTCTCTCAACCTTTCCTTCTAAGAGAGATGCTCCAGCCACCTCAATCATCTTTGTTGCCCTGTCTCCAGTATAAATCACTGGAAGGAAACTGGCATGACTGGAATTCAAAAATCAGTGGTACAAAACCTTTTTTTTTCAAATATTGATCAAACAAGCGGAAAAAGAAAAAAAAAAGACAAAGAACGGCAGTCTATGTTGAAAATAGCATCAGCTGGCCCTGAATCTTTGCCAGGTGCTCTCAGGGCAAGAGGAAATGGCCTCAAGTTGCATCAAGAGAAGTTTAGATTGGATACAAGGAAGAATTTATTTCCCGGGCAGGTTCTCAGGCACTGGAACGGCTTGGCCAGGGCAGTGGTGGAGTCCCCATCCCTGGAGGGTTTTGAGCTGTGTAGACATAGTGCTGAGGGATATGGTTTAGTTGAGCTCTTTTCAGTGTTAGGTTAATGATTGGACTCAATGATCTTCAGGGTTTTCTGTGATCCTGTAAATGCTCATGGGCTGCTATTCCAAAACATAAAGCAGAAGATTGTGGGGCTGCTGGTGCCTATCACCGCCCATCAAACCACACTGGACAGCAGGATGACCAGCTGCTTCAACACCCATCTATCAGGTGTAGAACAAGAAAACCTGTGCCATCATGGAAGATTTCAGTCCAAATGACATGTGTTGAAAGTTTCATGCTGCCACATATTGAAATATCCTTGGAATTTTGCAAAATGATGGATGACAAGTTTCTAGCTCAGAAAGGGGGGCAACCAACACAGGACAGTTCAGGACTGGGCCTCATCTTGACAGATGGATAGAAGTTGAGCTGAGAACCAAAAGTCAGTGGTTGTTCAGCCTGGGACTATGTCTGTTTATGCAAAGCACATGAAAGTTCATAGAATCATAGAATTATAGAAACATTAAGGCTGGTTCACATCAGTCATATATAACTCTAAGTACAGAGTTTCTAATCTGACTCTTTTTAGAAGAAAGTGGGCTTTTGCACCTTCTGATTTCATAAAAGTATAAAGGTAAGTCTTAGTGCCCTGGCCATCAAGAGCTACTGCTATCTTGGGTTACTTCCATCACCTATTGTGCTGATCCAGGGCGATGAGGATGTGGGAGGCAACCAGGGCTCAGCTGATACAGATGGACATTGGGTTGTTCAGAGCCCTCAGAGAGCAGTTAAGGTGCCACAAGTTTATTCCTTCCCAGACACGCTCTCCATCTGCTTGCTCTCCAGTGGGATCCCTGGCTCCTCAGTGGAGGTCTCTGGGAACACCACACGGAGAGAGGTTGGGTTGTCCTCCAGGATTTCGTCACAAAACATATGGTGCAAGTTCAGACAAACACAGCTAGAAAATAACCTCGGTTCCCTCTACTTTTCTCACAGGGTTGTTGAAAATATTGATTCAACAGAAAGACAGAAATGTTTGTGTGTGTCCAGGCAGCTTTGTGGCCCAGCTTGTGTAGGATGAAGAGTTGAAATCCTGCTGCTTCTGTAGTCTGACAGATCAAACTGGAGCAATGAACGTTCCTTGGTAGATGTGTATGGAGCACAGCAGATCCAAATGAGACCTTCCTTAGAGTGCAGGAAGTTTTATTCCTTGTTTATTCATCCACACAACAGTCAGCCTGTATCCCAAGAGCATTATTCCACTTTTTTTTTTGCTTATATTTATCCATTTAGCATCACCCCATCCCACTGTCTACATACCAGTCTGGGAATCACTGGGCTTTGCTGGTCTTCACTGACTTCCCTGCCAAGGAGAGTTTAATCCCAGATTCTTTTTGCCCTGTCTGTTTTGTTACCTTTTTTTTAGTATTTATTTTTTTTTCATACATTGATTATATCAGTAGAGTGAAGGAAAGCATTACAGGGAAAGACAGTGTGGTAAGAGAGGCATCGGAAGGGAAGTCAGCATATTTTTGTGCTGTCAGTTTTAATGCATCATTTTTTGGCTCTGGATATCTCACATGGTCCATAAATAGTTTCTGCATATCTTGCCCATCTTGGGTTTTATCCTGCAATTGGGATGTTAGTGTTTTATGCTCTTTACGGAGTTTAGACTTCTTCCTTTGATTCTTGGGATGGATGCTGATTTCCTAGGTTTGATAATTGCAGGAGGTCTGTGAAATGGTTAATTCTCTCTACCAACAAGATTGGTTTTTTTCCTATAGTATTTGATGAGATGATCGTAATAATGTGGGTTTACCTTTCCAATTGTTTTCAGTAATTTCTTTCCAGGAATTGCATAGCCAGCTCCAGAGGAGGTAGAGATGCTTATACAGCCAAAAGACTGATAAACTCTGCTTATCACACAGACAGATAGAGCCCTTTAGTCATTAAAAATTGCTGCTCTGCCTCTTTTTAAATAGGAAACGAGGACTGGGACAAGAGGAAGCTTCAGGAAGTGAAACCGTGACAGTGGTTCTCCAAATAATGTTAAATACTTAGCAAAAAGATACTGGGGAGAAAAAAAGAGAAACAACAGCAAACAAACAAAAGTAACAAGATCATTTCCTCCTCTATCTCTTTGAACTACTACTACTACTAGGAAAAAATTATCATGAAATCACGAAGGTTGGAAAATATCTCCAAGATCATGGACTCGATGATCTCCAGAGGACCCTTCCAACCCCTACCATTCTATGATTCCATGATCATCAAGTCCAACCATCTACCCAACATTATCATGACCACTAAATCATGTCCTTGAAGAACCACATCTACATGTATCCTGTTAACACGACTTGGTGACCACTGCTAATAATGGCAAATACTCTCTGCATGACCTTTACTCAGCACCAGCAGATTTCGATGATCCTCTGAGCTGCTGGCACCGAGTCCTTTGAAGCTGATGTCCACCAGTCCATGGTCAGCAGGGCTTAGACCCCCTCCCACAGGCACTGACATCAATGTCTTTGTGGATACTTTCACACGTTTTGTTCAAGAGGGTCCATTCAGCATTTGAACATCACCGTTTTACAGAGGGAGAAACCGAGGCAAGGAGAATGTATCGGATTTTCTACACTTTATATAACAGAGCCAAACCCAATAACTTTAATTTCCCAAGTTCCTTGTTAAGATGATCAAATTTCTCTGCTTAATATTTGTATGATTCAAATACCAAAAAACTGCTGTCAGCTCTGTGCATGGGCAATGGGGACAGAGCTGCACGGGTTATTATTTTAGAAGCTCCAACCCGGACACCCCTGTTCGATGTCTGGTTTTATGTTTGCCAACAGTCATGGTGCTTCTACATGAGGAAAAACTTCTTTGTTGGGAGGGTGATGTAGCCTGGCCCAGGCTACACCTGCCTGGAGTGGTGGAGTCTCCTTCTCTGGAGACTTTCCAACTCCCCCTGGATCTGTTGCTGTGTGTCCTACCCTGGGTGATCCTGCTCTGGCAGGGGGGTTGGACTCATGATCTCCAAAGTTCCCTTCCCACCCCTACTGTTCTATGATTCTGTGTTTCTATAACTGTTTGTAAGCCATCATGGGCAGAGCAAATATATTTATCCCTTTCAGGAAAGGACTAGAAGAAGAGGAGCGATGATTTTCCTTTGCAGTTCGGATAAGGTTGTATTGTCCAGGTGTAGCCATGCAGCTTCTGTTGACTGAATCCTACACAAGCTGCCTGCAGGATAGATGTCCTGGTCATGGAGAAGAATTTCAGAGATCAATCTTATTTCTTCTTGCTTTCTAACTGGTAGATCTTGAAATGCTCATAGGCTGAAAGGGAAAGGAGGAATCAAGTAGGGAGCATTTATACTTGCTAAGGAAAAACGAGAGAAAATTGATGTCAGTTGTGAAATCTGCAGACCAGCTTTTGTCATCCTTTGACCTACACAAGCAGCTGCTACATCTGTGGACATCCAGGTAACCCAGAGAAGGAAATTGTGGAGGAAATGACTGAACAGGGTGAAGGTGGAGTCTCCATCCCTGAAGGTGTTCAAAAAAACAGGTGGATGTGGTGCTTCAAGACATGGCCTAGTGGTCAAGGAGGTGTTGGATAGAAGGTTGGACTTGATCCTGGAGGTCTTTTCCAACCTTAACAATTCTAAAAAATAAAATTAAAAAATAATGAAAATAACAACGTGATATGAACACATCTCCAGCAGAAACTGGAGAATAAGAGTTGAAGCCAAGGCTACCAGTCCCTGGTCCCTCCTCATCTTTTGATGCACTGTCTGACCCTGTAGAGATTAATGTCAGAACCCCACAGACACCGAAGTGTTCACTCCCACTGACTCAGTAATCTGGAATCTGGTAAAGCCTCACTGATCCATGCTTTCTTTTCTTTTTCTTTTTCTTTTTTTTTTTTCTTCCTACTGTATTTAACAGGAGCACAAAGAAACTCAACGTGAATGTTCATAGAATCACAGAATCATAGAATCGTTTAGGTTGGAAGGGACCTTAAAGTTCATCTAGTTCCAACCCCCCTGACATGGGAAGAGTTGTGGATGTTGCTCAGAATTTAGAAAGTGCTTCCAGGCAGATTTGGTAGATACGGTGGATTTCCTCAGCAGATGAAAAAAAATAAAAGTCCAAAATTGCCAGTACACAACTTTAAAATGAGGTAATTTGGTTTTTTTTTTCATAACCCTTTGAAGCAATTAAGCAAGGCATGCATCACCAACAAAACAAGAAATAATGTGAAAGGAAAGAAAACTTATTATCTATGTATATGATAAAAAACAAACAAGGATACGACACTGAAATGACCATCCATTATAGATCACTGTTTGCAAATACACTTACGGAATAAATTCTCATTAACAGAAAAAAAAAGAAAAAAAAAAAAAGAAGGAGAGGGGAGGGAGAAGGGGAATAATTGCCATTATGTGTCTGAGAGTGGTTTTCCATTAGCTGCAATTAATACAGTAATGGTAAATGAAAATAATTTCCCATTTTGCGCTTAGCATGAGGAAACATTAAAGAGGGAAAAAAAAATAATTATAAGTGAGACAAAAGGAAAACAAAGCGTAATAATGAACGTATCGATGATTTGGTATCGCCTCTGCGCTGATCGATAGCCGGGAGGTTTCGGTTTGATTTAATTAGCGTATGGTAATTTCATGCAGAATCCCTGCGCGCCGATGAAAACCGGCGAGTGAAAACATTGACCTTCTGCTCACACAGGCGACGTCTCCTCGCAGCGCTTAACAGCCGATATCCAGCGATGCTAAAAGGCTCCCCTCTCGCCCGAGAGCCCCTGCGCCGGGGGGATATCATTACCGCCTACAGCGAGATCAGAGTTTGGCTCTTCTTGGTGCACGGGCGTCTGGGGAGCCAAAGGGACACCGAGGTTTGTTTTTTTTTTTTTACTGGAATAATAATTGGGTGCTATGAGATTCGGGAGCGTCGCCACGAGTCAAAAATGAGCAGACAAGTTTCTTTCCGTTTGTTTTAGTTAACACCGCGATTGTTATTTATGATGTTCTTGGGTCATTGATTTCCTCGGAGTCGCTAACAAAGCGCTGCGCAAATCCGGACGGTTTCTTTCTGACCCGTAGAACATCGTGCAGTTTTCCTCATTCAGCCTTAATTTGAGGTATAAACTAATGCAAAACCATGTATTTTATTAAATGGCTTTTTTTTCTCCTCTACTAAATCCATTTCTTTTTGCAGTAGGAAGCAACTGCATTAGAAATAAAGGGCTCGGCCAGACCTTCTGCATACTTCTCCCGCTACATAAGCGAAAAAATATGTTGTGGTCAAACCTACATTGTTTCATTTGCCAATTGCAAAATAATAATGATGTTTGATGGGCAAAAACTCAGCTGTCAGGAGAGAAGACAGACGACTCTGCTTATTGAATGCTATTGACTTCATGGGGCCAATAAAACAACTCGCAAATAAAAGAAAGAGGAACCGACTCATGTCCTAAGACGGTGTGACGTAGCCCTTTTTCTGTTTGTATAATGTTGTGATTAAATATGGTGGGGGCCCCTAGGGAGCGAATTTTTTATTTGAAGGTTAAGCCAATATTAGCAAAAAATAAAATAAAATTAATCAAATGGCCCAGAGCATCACAGCCGCAGTTGATTCCAAGAATGTTTGGTTACAAAATGAGCAACTGACTAATTGTGTAAATGCTGTTAATTAGCTGTGCAGAGCCCCTAACTGGGCTTTTCCCTGTAACTAATAAGAAATCAATTAGCTAATGAAGTGGCCATTAAATGCTATGCTAATCTTAGCTGGGATATTTTTAATGTTTCTTCTTCTTCTTTTTTTTTCCTTCTTTATGATCCTTCCTAATTGCCATTGCCATACGGAGCTCACAGCTTTCAGCATGTCTAATGAAACATCATTATATCATAACTGGCATTCTTGGAAGAGTTAGTGGCAAACCTGCTTCCCAATTATTTTTAATTGCCAGACATACTCATAACTGGGCCTTTTACCAAGTAGTTCAGATCCCTGCACTGTCATGTAATATACCCAAAGATTGTGTTTGCTTTTCTTTGCATACGAAGCGTGGCGGGAGCGTTGGCTGCGACGAGGGACGCGCGTTAGCACCCTAAACAAGGAACCCGAGCGGTTGCCTTTGCTCTTCCTTTGAAGGCCCAGCATCGCCTTCCCACTGAGCCGTTAAAACTAGAGGAACCTCGAGGAGGTTTTACCTTGGTTTGAAAACTTCTGGCACCTGGTAAACATTATTCACCACCAATCATTTTCAGCTGAAAAATTAATAATTAAGAAAAAATGGTATCCGTAGCTTCCAGGTGCTTCTGCCAAAATACTGCGATTTAGCGATTATTATTCGGATTAACAGTTGAGGAGCGGGAATTACTCGAGCAATTCCCACAGATTTTGTCACTTGCTAAAAGAGTTCATTACTACCATTTATTTAGGACTATTGATTCCAACTTGGAGAAGGCATAAAATGTATTTTTTCCTTCCGACGGCGTGGCCGCAAAATCAGCATCTCCTCTTCAGCGAGAGCCCGTTGTCAGAGAACGGAGACAAGACCGAATCGCAGGTTTTAAAACGCTCCCGGAGCTACGAGTTTTTTATTTACCAACCCGGCGCCTATCTGGTAATGGCATCATATTTAAACTCTGAATCTCAATGAACTTCCCTAAATCTACTGGCGCTGAAGTAGGTTATGTGTCAGGATTAGACCGGCTCCTCCCCGCCCCCCACAATACAATAGTCCTCAGGACATCTGTGCACAAAATACGCGCTTTTTAAAAAGAATGTTTTCAAAAGGGAGTCTTGTGTCTCCCTCTTTTTTTCTTTTTTTTTTTTTTTTTTTTTTTTTTTTTTTTCCNTTTTTTTTTTTTTTCTTTTTTTTTGCCCCCTCCTCCCTCCTTTTATTTTTTTTGGATAACATGCAAATTGAATTGGTTAATTCTGCACCCCAGTTTCAGGAAATCTGCCACCAGCAGCTGCCACTGTTTCAGATGTCAGGAGGATGCAGATCCGCTGTGACATTTTGTTCATTAAATAAACAAACCAGGTTCGGGCTAACAACATTAGGTAGAAAGCCCCATCAATTCTTGTACATTTAGTTCCCATAATAGGAAGTGACAATTGTTCCTTAGCTTCATAAGCACTATATTGAAGAACAAAAGGAAAAAGCATACATAATGTGGCAACAGCAACAACAGTTGCCATAAAATCCGGCAAGGTTGATTTAGATTAATGAGGCACATAACTTTTTGCCCAAGGCTACTTAAAATAAATATGGCTACAAACGTGGCTACTAGGGGAGAGGGAAAAAAAAAAAAAAAAAAAAAAAAGAAAGGTCAGGGTTGTGGTTTGTTTTTCTTTTCCCTTATGTATCGTTTTGGTCTTATTTATTTGATTTGACTATCAAATGATAAAATTCCTCCAACAATAGCCCGTCTGTAGGCGAATGAAAAAGACTTGTGCTGTTTAGTAGTGTAAGAACAAAAAGAAAATACCAAAAAAATCCCATTTTGGTACATTTCGGTGGCATAATATTTTACTAAAACAAACAAAAATGAAAGTTAACTAATATACCTACCGTAGGTTATAAATGATAGAGATACCAAAAACTCCAATTAAAAGGCATATGTCTTTTCCACTGTGACAAATTAATCTATGTGAGATATCAACATTTCTGTGTTGGTCAACAATTTCTGCATCAATCAAATATATTCCGGCTTTTGCGTCTGGGAAGTATAAATATTAAATAGCCAAGACAACAACTACAATTTGTCAGGTCTGTGATGTATAACATTAAAACTAGAAAATCAGCAATGCAAAAAAAAAATGGGAAGGAAAAAAAAAAAAGAAAAAAGGATGATGCCGAAGAGGAAGAAGAGTGGCCTAGTTAAAAATCAGACCTATCTAAAAATCAGATCTATCTAAAAATCAGACCAAGCTCCTCCTAAGGCTTGGATATCATAGATAAGGCTGTCAGTCAGACTTAGACTGAAAGGTACAGACAATAGAAAAAAAATCCTTGCGCATTAATATGTATAGCACCATGATGTGGCTTTTAATATTCCAAAGGGACTTCAGCAACTCCATGGGAAAAAAAAAAAAAAAAAAAAAATGCAAAGCCAAACCTGAGACCGGCTTGTGCAAATCCTCGCCTACAGCGGCAGCCCTGCTGATGGACGTGGTACGTGTGCACACCAAGGTTAGAGCTTTGCGTTGCCAGTGGTATTTTTTTTTTGGGTCTCTTCCCCTCACCTGTCCACCCATCCCCTTGGCTGCTCTGCCAACGCCTGGGGTGGTTGCCCATGAGGAGGCTCTCCTCATCATGCTGCCAATCCAACAGCAATGCTGACAACCCCTCACTGGTATCTCTGGCATTTTTCAGGTGATTCTTGTCTCCAAGGCTCCATGTCCTGAGCAAGCCTAGCCTCACTCCACCCTGGTCCATATCCTCCACATTGCCAAAACAGTGGAGCCACTTTGGAACATCTCCAAAGGTCTGTCCACGGCCTGAGAAGCCGGTGAGGAGATGGAGGTGCCATTCTTAGTGTCCGTCTCTCATAGTACATATGGGGTGCCCTGCCTCCTACATCCAGATTTGGTGCTGGCACCATATTTATCTAGTGGGTTTGAAAATACACACTCAACAGATCACTCCCTGGTGCCTCCATCTGTGCAGAGGCTGAAAACAGCAAGTTGTTCCAGGATGGGTTGGCATCAATTTAAATTCAGGGATTTTTTTTGACCTTTGATTTCTTGCAAGCATAGTCCTACATAGCGTCAGGGATCCCAAACTCCTCCACTTGCTGCTAGGGCATTTCCTCCCCACATGGGACCTGCCAAGAAGAAGATCCACCCTTTTTGGTGGGTGCAAAATGAGCAGAGAAGTTTAGAAGCAGATGTTCAGATCTCATGGTGCCTTGTGGCCTTAGAGGGCTCTTGAGTGCCAGCAGAGCCCAAACCAAATGTTGTTGAGACCAGATAGTAACAAATTCAGAGTCAACTTCTTAATGATCTCAGAGAGTCCATCATCAGCCGAGCTCTGATCTCTCCTAAGCCTGCAGGTGGAAGACAAGCAGATGCAGTGGCTTGGAAACACTGACTCACAATCTTGCTCCTACTTTCTTCCTCATTTGCACGAAAGCTCCTCCAGGTATGGTGTGGTGCAAGTCACAGATGAGAGAGAACTTTGCCAGGAGTTTGCAAGAATGAGTTGGTGTGTTTGATGCCATAATAAACCTCCAACTTGGACTGGGGGAACATAGAAAATACTTCTGAGGAATCTTCACAGGCACAGACTAGAAACCAGACTGAGTCCTAAGGGGACTGTGTTTTGACTGGAGAATGTTACCCACGGAACACTTAAAAAGCAAAAACCTAATATTTATTTGTTGGATCATTCTAGATCATGGTAACTTTAGCAGTGATGGAATGTTCAGACTCTATCAGAAGCAGGACATTTCTTCATTTAAATAGACTCTCTTCCTTTAGGATGACAGGCTTGTTCTTAACTTTCTGTATTTCCACTTCTTGGAATAATTTTAAAAAAGATTTCCCCCCTCCTCCAGAACTCAGGATGATGGGGACTCTGCAGTGGACAAGGAGTTTCCTTTCTTTTAAATGAACCAATTAATTTCCCTCATGCCTCAATTCCCGACACCGCACGATTTGTACGAATGCCATTCCCATAACAGCAACGTGCCTATTACCAGTAAAAATAGGGAGATAATTTTCATTTCCTCCGTATGAACAGCTTCTGAAGTGAAGAAGCATGATAGATGATGCTTTGCCAACGGAAATAAGCGCTGCAAAAATCTGTGGGAAAGGTTAGGTACAATGATGCATGCAATGGATCAAATTTAGAAGACCTCCCCGTAGAAAAGTAGCCGTCATTCTGAGTAACATTTCCAACAAACAATAAAAGAACATTAAATTCTGTGGGTATTCTCTTGGGTAGGTTCTTGAATTCTCTGGTATTCCAGTAAGAGACAGATAAACCTTCTTCCTTCCGCTCTTCCCTTCCTCCCTTCCTCTTTTCCCCTTCCCCTTCTCTTTCCCTTCCCATTCCCTCCAGCATTCTTTGCCAGATTGAAGCCATAAGCTCAACCCTTGAACTTCCTCTTACACCAAACATAACAATTTTGCAAAACCTTGATGAGCTTTTAGATCTAGACATATTATTTTTTAACTTAGTGTTAAAAATTCTCATTGGGGCTCAGTCTTGTAGGGACAGGGGACACTTTTGAACCCCACCAGTTTGGGAAGCCAGGTACTAAAGTAACGAAAAAGGGAAATATAAAAGGGAACATTTTCATCTGGGAAATCTGTGGAGTTTAGAAAGCATGACTAAAAGTCCCAGCTGCTGTGAGTAAAGACCTTCCCAAGGACTTAAGAACTCAAGAGAGCAATTTATGTAGATTTATCTGAAACTGATAAACTGCCAAATGAAAGTGATCTCATTTAAGCAAAGTTTAAACCGATTTACAGACGCCGACATCAGGGATCGGCACCAGTGCCACCAGCTGGTTTTAAAATCATTCTGATCGCAGCTTTTGAAACGCAGACAAGTGTGTTTGTCAAAAAGCAATGTGAACACGAGCAAGTTAAATGCAGGTTAATCATTAATTTCGGAAACAAGCTTCACACCGTAGGCTATAGGACACTAGAAAAAAAGAAATCAAACAGGGGTACATCTAACCAACTATTTTGGGTTTTTATTTTTATTTTTATTTTTTTTTTACTAATAAGAACTGCTCTTTCAAAAGTACCAAAATTACCTGCAGACCAAAAGAAGGAAGAAAATTCACTCTGAACCCATCATCACTCCCCACTCTCCTTGGCAGCCCCCAGTCAAACCACCACCTTCCTGGCAAGCATCGCGAAGCTCAGCAGAGCGCTCGAAACACGGCTCATGCCTTTCCCCCACGGGAGGGTACCCCTTTCCCCGCAGCGACTGCGAGTTTCACAGCCTGGTGTCTCCTTGATTCCTGCAGATAGATCCCATCCTCATTTCCCCAGAACCAATTAAATAAATCCCTACGCTTTTTCTGCCTGTTAGATTTTTAGCTCTAAAAGCTGCCTCGTGGTACTTTGCCTCAGCCAGCCTCTAATGTCGCTCTTTCAGCTCCCCAGGCCGGCAGATCTGTGCTGGTGCTCTCTGCTTAGCTACCAGCTTCCCTCGAGCAGCTGTGGAGGTTGCCAGGAACTCCTAGTGCTCGTGTGTATGGGAGAAACACAGTCAGGAAATGAATTTTTCCCTCCCCCTCATTAAGAGGAGTGAAATATTGGTGGGTTTATGGTCACTTTTCGATGAGCTGAAGCCACGTCAAAAAAAAAACCCGAGCGTTTTCAAAGAAAAAGTGAATATTTCTGATTAAAGGAATTAAAAAACCCTCAACAATACCTTGTAATCATGTAATCAAAAAAAATATATTAAATTTTATTTAGGAAGTTGGGTTAAGGGATTCTTGAACAGTCAGTTTGGGCGTATTTTATTGCCAGGGCTGATTCACTACCGTATGTAAGCATGAAATAAATGTTAAGCACATGAGTTTATCTCACCAGCTTCAACGTGTCTGTTTTCATTCTGAAAAGCTTGGGAGCTCTGTCGAGTGAGCAGCTAAGTCAGGACTCCTCCTGCCAGGCAGATTGTTGGAGATTGTACAGTTTTGCGGAGGTCATGCCACGGAGTAATGTAATTCAGAATAAACCAGGCTTTTTTTTTTTAACGAGAACTGTTCTTATTTAGGAAAATCCAGGACCGTACGAACACCCGCTGAAGGAGGATAAGCAACGTGCAACCGAGCTGGTTGACAGAGTATTGCCAGCACATTTTGAGGTGAAAAGCAGATAATAGGTGTTTTTCTCTGAAACAGCCAGAGCATCTCGCAGAGCGTGGCTTGGGCTACGGTGCGGAAGCAAATTCCAAGGACCTTTTCAGTTCATGTCTCATTTTGCTTCTCTGCAAAATCTTGCATAATATTCAGGCTCTTTCAGAGAGGAAGAAAAAAAAATCAAAAGTAAAAATCTGTGTGTTTTTTCATAAAGGAGTACAAATCACTTGGTTAAAATTTGGGGTAAACCTTCTTCTAGCCACTTTTTGCATAATTTTGAAAGAGCCGTGCACTGTTTCTATTTTACATTTGATTTTCTAAATGAAAACCTTCTTAATTTAGTCCTTGTTAACCAACCATTTTTAAACCATAGTATTTGTTCCCTGTTTTAAGCAAAATAAATAATGAATCCCTGTCAAATCATATCTAATAAGCATTTTTATCATTAGCTGTCATATTATCACGATTAAAAAACATAACCTATGGAAAGATGAACTCTCAATTTGAACAATTCTGTCTGAATTCACTTAAAGAAGACAAATATCAGAGTTGATATCTAAGATATGTCAAGGGATGAAATTTTAAAAATCACTTAAAGCCCTATTGCACCACTGAGACTCCATCCAAAATTTTGGATAAATATTTTGTAGCCTGTTTTGTGTTGCAAAGATCATTTCTGTAACACACTGAGCTAAAACAAACAAAAAAAAGCATTCTTTGCTTATCCCGGGAATCCAACAAGTTAATACAAAATTGTTTTAAATACTTTTATTGAAGCACTGTGTACATCTCTGTCAGCGTGCATATTATAAATAATAAATAATTATTATTGAAATTGGTTGAATTATTCATGAAGGATAAATTATCTGACAAATACAGCCTTTTTCTCTGCTTGTGACTTGTTTATGAGACATTTTGTCTTCTCCGAATATATTCCTTCTTGCATGATTTTTTTTTTTTTGAATAATGAAGAATATTCAGCTAAGGACTGCAAGCTGCTCACTCAGGTTGTTGCCCATTAGATGACGTGGGGTGATCTGTGAAACACAAACACGTCAGTCAAGTGGGCCTGGTTCTGGTTGAGTGGTTTGGAAGAGGATCCCAGGGATTTGGGGAGGGGTCCAGGCATTGAAAAGGTGTGGAGGCATCTCTTTTGGAGCTACACTTCCGCTGCTTCTCATCCAGCCTGTCTGTGTTCAGTGTGTTATGTACAGTCTCCCTGGAAAGCTGATAATGCGACAGCGATCATGAGCGATCATGAGGGAATCAATGTACAATTAATAGCTCATAAAAACTTCGAGGAATGAATGAGGAACCACACCTGGGGGTGAGGGGGATGAGGGGGATGAGGGGGATGAGAGGGATGAGGGGGATGAAATGAACAATTAAGACAGGACGGGCACCCTTCACAGCAGGAGGATTTGGAGAGGAAAGAAATTAGCTTGGCGGCACCCTGGGTGCATAGTCCCTCGTAGAGTTGACATCGGTGTTTAGACAAATTACAGACTTGCTGGCTATTGAACCAGAACCATAAATACCCAGGGCTCCAGAGGAAGTGTCTCATCCCCTGGAAGTGTTGAAGACCAAGCTGGGAGAGGCTCTGAGCAACCTGGTCTAGCGGGAGATGTCCTTGCCCATGGCAAGGGGATTAGAACAAGATGATCTTGAAGGTCCCTTCCAACTCAAGCCATTGATTCATGGATTCTACAAAGCCACCCCCCACAACCAAAACCCTAACCCCATAAATAAGGATCTGAGGAGGGGAGGAGGAGGACGTGAAAGTCCAGAACTCAGAGAGCCTCAGGGCTTGGGGGGACTCAACGTGCCACCATCCCTAGCTGTCCCTGCTGGGGTGTAAAACCCTCTGGCACTGGTGGGCCTCAGAGGAATCCCTCTGCTAGGGCCTGGCATGAACCTAATCCCTGGGAAGTCCATACAAGCTGGTGGGTAACCCTTTCTTGGAGTCACTCTTGCCAAACTCTCAGGTGGTCTGGCCGTGGTGGGCGAAGGGGGTCAGGCTGCAGCTGCCACCCGCAGCAGCCAGCCCAAAGCCATGGGGACCTCAAAACTGGACAGATTGGGGGGCTGCTGCCAAGGCGGCGGCCGAGTGGCTGGGAAGGAGGTCCCTCTGGTAGGCATCGCCCAGCCTGTGGCAGGCTGTGGAAGGACATCCCACAGCTCTGGGCAGTCCCAGAGTGTCACAAAGACAAATGTTGGAAGGCGAACACTCAGCCAAGCGAAGGACAACAATGAATATTTCGGTTTGCTAGCAGATGCCTTTGTCTTGGCTGCTAACATGGAAGTTTGCTGTAAGAAAGGCTATTGTGCTGACAAAAATGCGGGTGAGCAAATGTTTACACAAAGCAAGGACAGGAGGGTGGGCGAACAGCAAAGGGAAGGGTCTCCTGGAACCGGGAAGTTTTTCAGGAATACCACCATTTCCTACAAGTGTCCTGACTTCTGATTTTACTGCACTGAACCAGTTCTCATAGCGGCAGTGTGGCAGCCCAGCCTCCAAGCCACTGCTTTCCAGAGACACGGGATGCAGGTGACTGGAGAGTGGCCCCAGCTCCCCCCTTCCAGAGCCCCAGGGTGAGGGGATATATTCCCGTCCCGCATCTTACTCCCTTAAATTGAGAGCAGCGGGCCAAACCCTGCCTCCGATGCACATCTAGGTCTGCCTCCGGTTTCCAGCAAGGCTGGATGCCCGTGGATTGATGCCAGATTTGGCCCTGCTGCCTCTTTGCTCCTTGCACAGTGGGAGAGATTTGCTTCCTTTTATAGCAGCTCCAGAGCGTGAGGGATCTGAGGGACGGGGAATGCAGCTCAGGTGAAAATCTGCCAGTTCCCAGCATGTCAGGTACCCAAGCCCATGAAAGCCGCCTTGTGCTGATGTTCTCTTTCATTGAAGATTAAGCCTCCATTTGTTTTCTAGCATTTGATGTTTCATTCCTAATGAGCTCTAGACTCGGTACCAAAGTTGTCTTCCTGACAGCGGATGCCAAGTGCGATTACTCGCCGGGCGAGAGATCCTCACCTCCATCCGATGGCTGTGCTGGGGGAATGCCATCGCTGCGGGGACGGCCCAGCTGGGCTGCTGGCGGTCGGAGCATCCCACCAACCCCTGCGATCTCCTTGCTCCCTCCCTCCCTCGCTGCTTGTCCTTCTTGTTTTCTTTTTTCTTTTTTTTTTTTTTTTTTCCTTCCCCCCTTTAGCTTAATACAACTGCACAAAGGCAACACTAAATAAGGAAAATATGCTTCCCAGTAACCCAAACTGACAAAAACAAAGATGACATGTTTATGTAATTAGCTACACATCTAACTTTTTTCAGCTTCTCTTCCTTTCAAACATCTCACAATGACTCTGCAGCCCAAGCTACGAGTCAAGCTGAAATCAGTCAAAAGAAAAGAAATAGGTTTCTTCTCTTTTTTTTTTTTTCCTTTTCTTTCCCCTTTTGCTTTTTTTCCTCCTAAAAATAATTGTAGACCTTAGGTAACTCCTGCATCTTGGAGTCCCTCTGTGACTGCTTTCTGCTGCGAGAGCAATTCATTAAAAGTTAATTAAAAGGTGAAGTTCAATATGCAGTTTCCTTTAGCTAATCCTCCCAAGGCAGCTTCATATGGCACTAATGTATCCATTTTGTTGATGTTAGAAAACAAAAAGGCAAGATTGTCTAATTAAGGGGTTGGTGTTTACAAGAGAGAGGTTTTCTAATTGGTGACTCCAAGTCCAAATTAATCTTAACGCTGCTCGTTTAAGCGTTCTCAATCTAACTTAGACTTTTCCCCGACAAGAGCTTGCGAGACGAGAATCATTTCCAGGGCCTTCAATATATTCCAGGGCCTATGGTGTATTCAGCCTACTCATTCCTTCTCTGCTGACACCCTTTTGGGGTCCAATTCTGCCTCCCCTCCTCACCACCTGAGCTGCTTTCTTCTGGCTCCAGTGCAGGAACCTTCTTCTTAAGGGCTGTACTGGGCAGGCTGGTTCCTAAAGGTGGAGTTTCATCTTTGTCTTTCAACATGTTTTCACTCAAATATCTAAATATGTGTTTTATTTCCACAAGCATCAGTTATTTTTCTGGTAATGGGTTTCAAATGCTTTGCAGAAGCAATTCTCATTTTTTTTTGTCTAATAAAAGACAAAAGCATAATAATTGGATTTCTACTAATTCTGGTTTCTTCTGACAGTAGCTGCTGACTTCCTGCCCTTGCAGTGGGAAGGCAGAGAATGAGAAGAACACTCTCTCCCACTTAAAAAATATGAATTTATGCTGCCCAAATACACTTTTGAGAAATGGCAAAAATACCCCAAGTTGCTTTCATTTAGCTGGTTTTGGCCACCCAGACTTTAATTTTGGAGACCATGCTGGTAACAATATGTGGAAGAAAGCTACAAACTATTATAAAAATAAAACAGCTACCTCAAGAGAAAAGCAGTTCTAAAATATAGGTTATCCGGGATGATTTTTCCCTTTTTTTAAAAAAAAACCCCAACAAAATAGAGATACTGATAATGACGGAACTTGATACATCTCACAAAACCAAATGAAAATTGTAGCTTGCCCAGAAAATGAACGTGCCACCTCAGGACTAAACAAGGTGAATTTTATTTACAATGTTTTACGTTGATTTTTTTGCTTCTTCGGTCATCACCAATGACTCTTTTCTGCAGCATGCCGATTTTTTGCTCTGTGTATATGACAATCTTCCGCATTAAAGAAGTCACGTGAACAGCTGTTTTCCACTTTTACCTCAACGCACCTCATGTGGTAATTTTTTGCTCACCAATAACATCTGAAGGTCAAAAAAACCCAACTCCTGCCAACATGACACTTTTCCTCGACATCTCTACCTCCTCTTGTTTCTTCCTTGTCCGCTCATTATTTAAATTGCTGGCCAAGGACAGCCAAAAAGAAAGAGAAAGGCCAAAAAAAACAAAAAAAAAAAGTCATGGAAGTCCCTGTACATCCATTTGTGCTGCTCGGAAGCTGCAGAGATGTCGTGCCAGATTGAGAAGTCGTGTGGTCAGAAACTATTCGCTGCCCATGAAAAACACTCTTCTGGATACGCCCTGGCGTTCAAGGTATGGAACCTAAAAGAGGGACCAGCCTTCCACAATTCTAGCTTGCAATGTACCGGGAAAAAAAAAGAAAAAAAGAAAAAAAAAAGAGAAAAAAAATAAGAAAAAAAAAAAGAAAGAAAAAGAGAAAAAAAATAAGGAAAAAAAAAGAAAAAGAGAAAAAAAAAAAAAAGAAAGAAAACCCCCTTGGTTCCCATATGGCAACATCCAAGATTTACAGTTTGTCCTCAGTACACAAACGCTAGATGGACTACGAGTATTTCTGGGAGCTGGAAGAGCATTCTGGGTAGACCAAAATTAAGAGGGCTGGGCATGTTTGTGAGTCGGCCGAGTTCCTCGCGGTGTGTTTTCCAAGAGAGAAATGTGACCGAGTTTCCCGGTTATAACCCCCCAATACCTCCTCGAAGAAGGGATGCCACAAATCACGTGAATAATTAGTGACACTCTTCTAAGCATCTAGCACCGGGCCCATTTATTTTCTTGGCACAAAATGTATTAGTTCCACGCTATTCATTTAGTCTGTATTTAGCGAGAGATAAATTTTGGTCGGAAGCTGTGCTGAAAGACAATATATACTGTATGTTGCTGGAAAAAAAAAAATCTATTTGCTCTAGGACCACAGCTTTTGCTGAAAAAAAGAGAAAAATATCAGTAGAAATAGCACAGAGTTAATTTATACGAAAACCTGATTTTTGCATCGCTTTCGATTGTTCAAATCTCCTACCTAAAAGGCCTGCAGTGACCTTTTCAGGAATGCTGTGCTCTGAGGGAAATTCTCACCCCCCAAAAAAGCACATTTCTGTGATCCCCTCATTGAGATAATAGCTCTGTGCCTTTTGCTGTAAAAGTGGAGTGAAAGGGGTGGGGGCGGGGAAGAGAAAGTTTTTCTTTCTCCACAAACATTAATGAGACTTTTCAACTATGCTGTAGAGTGGAGGAACTTAAGCCTCTCTAGGTGTTTCTGTTTTTGAGGCTTTGAGCCCTTGCTGTGCCTCACTTTCTCCATCCTGCCTCTGAAAGGCCCTAGACAACCCACGGCTTTGTCTCTCTCTATTTTTCAGTTTAAGCTCCACTCTACTAGGACCACTTAACTTCCATATTTCAGCAGAAAAACAAACAGAAGTGGAAACTCTTTGATGTGTTTTAAGTACAGAAGGCCAGTAAAATATTTTATTTTTTTTTTAGTGGGAATACGAAGCCTTTCAGCCAACAGGATGCTGGTTCAGTTCCAGCCTAGATGAGGAACAACGAAAAGTTGATGCCATCTAAAGGCTATTAAAGCTTTTGTAAAGTGAGTAGCTGCCTAAGTGCTGTTCCCAGCGGCCACATCACAAAAGCATGCTAACAAGTAAGTCTGTCTTCAGCTTCTTTCCTGCTGGTTTCTCAGCGAGAAGACAAGGAGTGAACGGATGTGGGGATCAACTATTATTCCAAACAGGTTAACAACACTCGTAGAGGTTCATGCACCAAGCTGAAACCTGGCCAGAGAATTTTGTAAGTGCGTGTGGTGGTAGGACAAGGATCAATGGTTTGAAAGTAGAGCAGGGGAGATTTCGATTGGCCATCAGGAGGAAGTTCTTTCCTCTGAGGATGGGGAGACCTTGGAAGGGGTTGCCCAGAGAAGATGTGGAGCCTCATACATAGAAATGTTGAAGCCCAGTCTGGATGAGACTCCTAGCAACCTGCTCTAGTGGGAGGTGTCCCTGCCCATGGCAGGGGGGTTGGAACCAGATGCTCTTGAAGGTCCTTTCCAACTCGAGCCAGTCTATGGATCTATGATTCGTACTCTTGCTACTTGCAGGTGTTTTGCAGACAGTGTATTTATCGCCGATAATCCTTAAGAACCTTCAATCCTGTTGCTCCAATAAACTGCACTGTTCACGTAGCCAACCACAAATGTCTCTCATTGGGCACCGTGTGAGTCCATAGAGCGTGACCAGACAGAAGGTGCAATGCTATTAGTGAATCTGGAATCATGAGAGTTTGATCATATTGAACACAAACAGACTAAGAGTGCCAAACTGGACATCACTGAGACTCTAAGCCAAGCCATTCCCAGCCCCTCTGATATCTGAGAAGAAGCTGGAACACAAATGGGTAAAGTTTCTGCCAATTTACAGAATCATAAACTCATAGAATCATAGAATCAGTAAGGTTAGAAAAGCTCTCTAAGATCAAGTCCAACTGTTTATCAAACATTCTCATGACCACTAAACCATAGCCTGAAGTGCCATAGCTACATGTTTTTTGTACACCTCCAGGGATGGGAACTCCACCCCCTCCCTGGGCAGCCTGTTCCAAGGCCTCACCACTCTTCCAGTAGAGAAATGTTTCCTAATGTCCAATCTAAACCTCCTCTGGAGCAACTTAAGTCCATTCTCATCCTGTTACTGGTTATTTGGAAGAAGAGACCAATCCCCATCTCACTCCAGCCTCCTTTCAGGGAGCTGGAGATAGCAAGAAGGTGTCCCCTCAGCCTCCTTTTCTCCAGACTAAACCAGCCCAGCTCCCTCAGCCTCTCCTCACAAGACATCTTCTCCAGACCCCTCACCAGCTCCGTTGCCCTTCTCTGGACCTGCTCCGGCCCCTCAAGGGCTTTCTTACCCTGTGGGGCCCACAACTGAACCCAGGGCTCAAGCTGCGGCCTCCCCAGTGCCGAGTCCAGGGCCACGATCACTTCCCTGCTCCTGCTGGGGACACTGTTCCTGATCCAGGCCAGGATGCCCCAGGCCTGTACAGAAACCTTCCTCTGTGACATGAGCACGCACTTCCCTCCTGCAGCTAAAGCTTTACGTGTTGACAGAAACCTAGGCAGGCTTTTTCCTTCAGCGAGTGCATCTTCAGCTGAGTAAACTCTGCTTTACCCTCACATCCCTCTGTAGTGTAAAAACAAGCGAGAAGGGAAAACGCACAGAGCAGCAGCCTGATTCGGGAACACAGGAATGCAAACTACGTTTTCATGCATACACACAGGCTTGTTTGCTGAAAGTTTCACATACATCAAATTAAAACAGATAAAGCAACACACTCAGACATCATTTACCCGCGGGGAATACACTCAGCCTTTTAGCCATGGAAAATTTACTCCTGCTTGTCTGTATCGCTAACCTGCTTGGGTAGACTGATGTTTTGATGCCGGAATACCCGTAGGGTTTCCAGAGAACGTATCGTAAGATTCACAGCTACAGATACAGCCTTGTAACAAAGTAAATTGGACTAAGATGGGAGCCTTGTGAAGAGCTGCTCAGCCTACAGAGGACTGAGGGCATTGGCAGAAGAAAGCTTTAGCACCTCAAGAGGTTTGCTATGAAAACATGAATAGCTGAGTTCGTGGGGTGACTATAGAGCTTGGATGAGAGAGGAGAGCTCAAGATTACTGGAGGGCATAAAAAAGAGTGTGACCAGCAGGCTGAGGGAGGTTCCCCTCTTCCTCTACTCTGCCCTGGTGAGGCCAAATCTGGAGTATTCTGTCCAGTTCTGGGCTCCCCAGTTCAAGAGGGACAGGGAAATACCAGAGAGAGTCCAAGGGAGGCTACGAGGAGGATGAAGGAACTGAAACATCTCTGTTGGGAGGAAAGGCTGAGAACCCTGGGGCTGTTTAGTCTGGAGAAGAGAAGACTGAGAGGGGATCAGATCAATGCTTATAAATACTTCAAGTGTGGATGTCAAGGAGAAGGGGCCAGTCTCTTTTCAGTGGGGCCCTGGGATAGAATGAGGGGCAATGAGCACCATCTATAACCCAGGAGGTTCCACCTCAACAGGAGGAAAACTTCTTTGGTGTGAGAGTGCCAGAGGCTGGCCCAGGCTGCCCAGAGAGGTGGTGGAGTCTCCTTTTCCAGAGACTTTCCAACTCCCCCTGGATCTGTTGCTGTGTGTCCTGCCCTGGGTGATCCTGCTCTGACAGGGGGGTTTGGACTCAATGATTTCCAAGAAGTCTCTTTCAACCCCTACCATTCTATGATTCTATGATTAAATTTGCTGTGGTTTTAAGGCAGAATTCAGGTGCTACAAGTCATACCTGAGGCTTTTAATCCTTTTATGAATATGACCATAGATCTTTCTGTGCCTTTCACATGGCACTGAAGGCACTTTCCTGCCTCCCAGCGGTATTTTCAAACCAAAAACCTGAATGGGTGTGAAGCACACGCTGTTCACAGGATCGAACTTTGGACTCTATTTCTGCTTAAGTTGCTTTTCTGTGGGGTGGTGGCTGTAAGATCCAAACCATAAAGGTCCCCTGTTGTCTCTGCTCTGGTATGATTATGAGGGTCTTGAAAACATGCAACCAAATAAACTCCAGCCTCAGAAGTTGGTCCTGGAGAACTCAGAGGGTAACATTCCTCCTCCTGTGTCTGCACAATAAGACACTCAATAAAGTTGCCTCAGTGCTGAATGACCTGAGCAAGCACAAGCTAGAAAGGGATACACATGGCAAAGATGCTTTTAAGTTGCCTTTTTATTTGAGATTTAGGGGTGCTTTAAAGTTCTCCGTTTTCTTTTCTTTTTTTTTTTTTTCATAATGGAGAGCAAAACTTAAAAGTGGCTCCAAATCGTAATGAAAGCTGCAACGAATTTTAGCAAATAAAAAGCCACTTAAAGAATGAAAACACCAAATACTACTGTCCTGGCTGGGAATTTTAATAGTGCTGCACTCACAGCCAGACTGCTTGTAACTTTTCTATTAAAATGCTAAATCGAGAGCATTAAACAGCTTCCAATTAAGGGGTATATTATCACCTCGATGCACAGGGAGTTTCACACGTAGATCCCTATATATTCAGAAGAGAATATACCCTGTGGCTTTTTAAATAACAAATAAAAGTTAAAAGAGATTTTGCAGGAGGTAGAAGAGCCACAGAAAGGCTTGTATTTTAACACACTCTGAGTGGAAGAAAACTAATGTTTAAAACTGTATAGAAAGGGTATTTATTTTAATTTCTTTTCCCCCCACTATTACCGAATATTTCCACTGGGACCTACTTACTAAGATGAAAGTCTATGCATTCCATAGGACTGGAAGTAATGATTTTTGAAGGACTTTCATATGCACAGGCTGAAGGTGCTATTGGTCGTGTCTTGTTAACACTAAGAGCATCCTTCTCATTGCCACAGTGCCTGTTCTATGAGCCAAAACTCACTTTTCTAAGGCGAAGGCAAATCTGTTAATTAATTTGAGTTAATATTAGTAAAGAAAAAAAGTCAGAAACAGTTAAGAAGTCCCCCCTTAGCATCTCACACGTTCCTGAGGGCCTTTTGAAGAGCTGCAAGCCTCCCAGGCTATACAAGTGCTTAATTTTTTCCTCAGTGTAAACTCAGGGAATAACACACATTTGGAAAAATCAGACAGCACTGACAAAGTTTGTTATCAAATGCACATGATTAGAATCTGAGGCAGTTCAATCATGAGTGATTGTGTCCAGTTCTGGGCTCCCCAGTTCAGGAGGGACAGGGAAATAGCAGAGAGAGTCCAAGGGAGGCTGCGAGGAAGAGGAAGGGACTGGAACATCTCTCTTGGGAGAAAAGGCTGAGAGCCCTGGGGCTGTTGAGTCTGGAGAAGAGAAGCCTGAGAGGGGATCTTCTTCCTGTTCCCAAATCTCTGCATGGTGGGGGTGAAGGAGAAGGGGCCAGTCTCTTGTCAGTGGTGCCCTGGGATAGGATGAGGGGTTACTACCAAGGAGTGGGGCATGCAAAAAGTGTCTTACTTGTACTTGCCCCTCTGGAGATCAAGGTCACTGCTAAATCTTGTGCACCACATTGGTGTCCTGTAAGTAAGAGCAGACAGGACAGGTGATCCTAAACTGACCAACAAGAGATTCCATCTTATGTATGTCATGTTCAGTATAAAGCTGAGGGATTATGAAGGTCAAGCCTCTTCTTCACAAGCCGGCATCCAAGACGGACTCTGTCCATTCTGCCTTTGATCCTGACCTATGTGTTCCTGAATCCAGTTCCAGAATCCAGCTCCTGAATCTGATTCTATCTGCCACTGAGTCCAGTCTGGGACTTCCTCACTGTCTGCTTCACAGCATCAGTGGTGATGGTGACATAATTGCCACCAGGGAGTTGGGTTCAATATTTGTTTAGTATATATCTCTATATATTCCATTTTATTATGATTATTTTCAATAGAGTTGTTTTAGTCTCCTTTTTCAACCTGTAAATCTCTCTTATTCCCTTTCTCTTTCCATTAGGGGAAGGGAGAGAGGTTAACAGAGAGTGTTTGTGACAGAATCACAGAATCATAGAATCCTAGAATGGTAGGGGTTGGAAGGGACCTCTGGAGATCATGGAGTCCAACCCCCCTGCCAGAGCAGGATAACCCAGGGCAGGACACACAGCAACAGATCCAGGGGGAGTTGGAAAGTCTCCAGAGAAGGAGACTCCACCACCTCTCTGGGCAGCCTCAGCCAGGCTCAGCCTGGGCCTGCACAGCAAAGAAGTTTTTCCTCCTGTTGAGGTGGAACTTCCTGTGATCCAGTTTGTACCTGTTGCCCCTTGTCCTGTCTTTGAGAGTCACTGAAAAGAGACTGGCCCCAGTCACTTTTTGTTTGTCTAGTGGCCAGCCCATCCTAACCCTTGCCACTCCCTACTGCAATAGTTGCTCTCCTCACAGCTCCATGTTGTTATCCCAACTCTGCTCTGGCTACATGGACCTTGCAGATGCCAGTAGGAAGAAGCTCCCACAAGCACTTACCCTGGACCTCCGCAGCACCTCCTGCACACAGCCAGCCTGGAGGAACAAAGGCAGGAGATTGACCATCCTCTCTGAAAGCCGTTGCCTTCAAAGGAATAGAGACAGGAGGAGCAACCTCTTCCCCTCTGACCCTTTCTCCACCAAAAAATACCCTCATAGCAGCTTTGCATGGGAATCTGTACTATGGAGATGACACATCTTCCTCTGATGTGCCAAAGGCATCATCCATCTAGTCCTGCTACTCTGCTTCATGGACCTAGTTCTTACAGACATGGTTTAGTGGTGGCCTGCAGTGCTAGGTTGAAGGTTGACCTAGTTAATCTTGAAGATCTCTTCCAATCAAAGGTATTCTTTGATTCTGTGACCACTGGGTTTGGAGATTGCTTCCATGTTACATCAAAAAAGCACAGCTTTTTGTTCCCATGTCAATGTGGCATTTCAGCAAATGGTGTGCTGAAAGGAAATGAAAAAAAAATAAAGAAAAAGCATTCAGGTGAAGATCTCAGATGGAAGCAAAGGAGGCTGCCTAATTTCATATTTATACACCATATGCTTGAAAGTAAAAAGACCTGGAAGCTCCCTCACTCTCTTCCACTGCAGACTCCCAAGGAATATAATACTTCTAAAAGCTTTGGCAAAAATCCTTGGTCTTGCCTGTGTTATTCATCCAGAGTCACCATTTATTTAATAGACTTGAAAAACAAGACACATCAACACAGGCCGAAATGGATAACTTTAGATCCCCTTTTTTTTTTTCAAATCATAATTTCAATTTATTCCCTTGAGATTTTTGCTAAACTAGGCTTTTCCTTTTTCCTTTTTAATTTTTCTTCTTTTCCTTATTTTTTTCATATTTTCTTTTCTTCCTCTTTCCTTTTCCCTTTCCCCCTCTTTTACTTCTCCTCTCCTCTCTTCTCTTCTCTTCTCTTCTC
>VWZK01000714.1:0-28597 GCA_013396935.1 Baryphthengus martii
CCAACCCAAACCCTTCTACGATTCTATGAAATGAAAGAACTAATATTGGACTATTTTAAAAGTCCATGTTGTCCCCCACTGTCCCCCCCCAGCCAATTTACATTCTTATTTCGTACCCAAATCTGCCTCTCGCTACATAAATATTCATTCTCTGTCCTTCTCGGTGGTATTTTAGATAAATAGAGATCTCTGCTTTGAATTATTTACTATTTTACCTGCAAGCTCACCAAAGGAGCAGCTTCATTATCACAGAAAGATGGAGAAGGAGAAGAGACTCGCCAGAGTAGTGAACACCGAACACCGACCAACCAAAAAGGTCCAGGAACTCCTCATAAAAATCACACAGGAGCAAACATTTTGCCAAAAACACCTCGACTGATTTTGAAATTGAGTTAATAATAATTAAGGCCGGGCTGCCCAGGGCAGGGGTGGAGTCCCCATCCCTGGAGGGGCTTCAAATCCGTGGAGATGTGGTGCTGAGGGACAGGGGTTAGAGGGGGGGTTGGCGGTGCCGGGGGAACACTTGGATTCAATGATCTTAAAGGTGTCTTCCAACCAAAAGAGTTCTATTCTTCTACAATCCTAACAGTTCTTTGAAATATTATTCTATTAATAAACAATAATAATAATTAAACAACTGCTGCCCGTACCCCAAATGAATTACGCTTTGCCGAATACATCGGGGAGAACCTTGTCAGCAAACATAAAAAAAAATGGATCGTTGTAGTTTTGGCAAGTTGTCAGCAGCCTCTTTCCTCCCAACTGGCCCGTGCTGGAGACTGAAGTCACAAATCGAGGTCACCTTTCCCCGTGCCCTGTCAGCAAATCGATGCGCGACGCCTTTCGACGGGAGCTGGGACACAAACGAGGCGGCCGGAGATCGATCGGCAGGAGAAACCCTCGAGCGGTGGAGTGAGACACCAATAAAAAAATATAATAAAAAAATATCTTACAATTAACCAGAGGAGTTGCCTTTTGTTGCATCCCAGAGGTCCTTTTTTTTATCAAACGTATCATCCCGCAGATGTTACCGTGTACGAGATCCGTGTGACGATTTCTAATTGCTTCCTGAAAACGATGGCTAATTATAGAGGATGGAAAACCCTGACAGAAGGATTAGATGCTTCTGTTTCCACAGCAAAGGCTTTGGGTTTGGAGGAGAGAAGGGGAGGGAGGGAAAAAAAACCAATTCACACTGGGAGGAGTGGCTGAGATGCTGGAAGGCTGTGCTGCCATCCTGCGGGACCTGGACAGGCTGGAGAGCTGGGCAGGGAGAAAGTTAATGGAATTCAATCAGGGCAAGTGGAAGGTTCTGCATCTGGGGAAGAACAACCCCCTGGATCAGTACAGGGTGGGGGCTGAGCTGGTGGAGAGCNTTCCTGTGTGACCTACTCTGGGTGATCCTGCTCTGGCAGGAGTGTTGGACTCGATGATCTTTCAAGGTCCCTTCCAGCCCCTGACGTTCTGTGACTGCGTGTGCCCTGCTGACATACGCAAAGCAGAACAGAATGTGGCATCTGGATGGTCGAGAACTTATTTGTAGTGCATCAAGAAGGTGAAATGCAGAAAGGGAGGCAGCAGGGTCAGGGTGAGGGGGGGATCCTGCCCCTCTGCTCCCAGGGCTCTGGGGAGACCCGCCCCCTGCAGGGCTGGCTCCAGCTCGGGAGTCCTCAGCCCAGGAGAGACAGGGAGCTGGTGGAGCGGGGCCGGAGGAGCCCCAGCGATGCTGGGAGGGCTGGAACCCTCTGCTGGGAGGCCAGGCTGGGACAGTTGGGCTTGTGCAGCCTGGAGAAGAGAAGGCTCCAGGGAGACTTTCTGGGGGCCTTTCAGGGCTTCCAGGGGCCTGTCAGAAAGATGGGGACAGACTTTGGAGCAGGGTCTGTTGGGACTGGATAAGGGGGGATGGGTTGAAACTGCAACTCGAGCAGGTTGCTCAGAGCCCCATCCACCCTCCCCTGGAATGGGGCCAGGGATGGGGCAGCGACCACCTCTCAGGGCAACCCGAGCCAGGCTCTCCCCACCCTCAGGGTGAACATATATCCCATTTTTTTCCAAATCACTACAACTCCTAAAATCTACCACATAATATTTATCCTCGGCACGACCCGATACTCTCCCGAGACCGCCAGCAGCACAACAAACCAGCAACCCCACCAAAGCTTCTTCATTAAGTAGCCATCCGCGACCTACTGGTGGAAACCTTCGTCTTCCAACCCAAAGCACCTTCCACCACCCAGCCGGGCTACGCGGCGAATTAATCACGTAAAGAAACCATTAGCGAACCAACGAAGCGAACGCCGCCAGATGTTGAACGTACGCCCCAGAGAATTTCACGGAACGCCCGCGATTCGGCGTCGGCTTGTAATCTCAGCGCGCGGAACGGCGCGGAGAGTCGAGGGGAACATCTGTTTTCCTCTTAGTTGCTTGCTGAGCTTTCATCAAACCCCTGATTTTCCAATTATTTATTTGAAAGCCGTCGCTGTCTCCGGGGACAGACGGCAGCTCCGGATGGATTTGCTTTATATGACAGAATTTATGGTGGCAACAGAGGCAGATTTAATTCAAAAGAAGGCTTCTTCTCATCCATTATTAAGCCCTAGCCCAGCTAATAAGCCATTTATCTCAAATAACGAGGGCTACCAATGTAGACTTCCAGGAGTAGAGAAGTTCTTCACGGCCTGGAGTCTCAAGAAATAAATAGAAATGGCACTTACTGTTAAACAAGCAAGCCTTTGAGTTATTAGAAATGGAAAATCCAAGACACAACGTGGTTTGTGGAGCTCTTGGAGGCTACGCTGATGGAGGCACTCAAAAGGTGTCCACAGGAACCACGGGCAGTGTTTCTGGGACTCCCCCAGGAAATTTTTCCTTGTGCAGCCTGGAGAACAGAAGATTCCAGGGAGATCTTCTGGGGGCCTCTCAGGGCTTCCAGGGGCCTGGCAGAAAGATGGGGACAGACTTTGGAGCAGGGCCTGTTGGGACAGGATGAGGGGGGATGGGTTGAAACTAAAAGAGGGAGATTTAGACTGGAGAGAAGGGAGAAATTTTGGACACTGAGGGTGGTGAGAGCCTGGCCTGGGTTGCCCGGAGAGGTGGTGGCTGCCCCATCCCTGGCACCATCCCAGGGGAGGTTGGATGGGGCTCTGAGCAACCTGCTCTAGTTGCAGATGTCCCTGCTCCCTGCAGGGTGGGGGTTGGACTAGAGGACCTTGGAAGGTCCCTTCCCACCCAAAACCTGTCTGGAATTCTCCTGAGTAAGCCATCTGCAGCTTTCCACGGCCTAACAGAATATTAAGGTTTCTTGGCAAGGCAAGGAGAAGATTTATCTTTGCTCAAGTCTCAAAAAAAAAAAAGAGAACTAGTATCATAAAAGAGGAACACGAACGAGGGAGGAAAAAAAAAAGTTAACCCCAAGAGGAAAACACCGATGCAGCTGGGAAAAACAAACCCAAACCAACTAGAAAAATGACATTTATACCAAGTTCCCTAACCCTCTGTGCTCTGCAGCGGTTGAGGAAGTTAAATAGAGCAAGGACTCCCACCTCCTCCCCTCACAACATCTCTGACATCAAAACACAGACCACGAGAACGATTCCCCACCAAAACCATCTCCGTCGGAACGACAGGAATTCTCCATCCTTTCAGCTCAGAGCAGCGCCCGACTGGGAAAACTCCAGAGAAGCCAATAAAACGGTACCGGGCTGGGCTAAGTCTTTGGAGTATCTTTCAAAGTCTGAAGCTTTCTCCAACTCTAAGCTTGCCCTGGGTTTGGAGAAACGGAAATCTATCGGAAGATATTAACCCAGAAAATTAAAATGCTTTCGTTCTTTTGGAAAGAATTCCTCCCTGGGACAATCGGAGCCCGGGCGGCTGCTCCCCTCCGGCATCCTGCCAAAAAACGAACCTTTTTCATAGAATGAGAAAAAAACGAAGGAGGAAAGGACAGGGCAGGAAGGCAAAATTTGAACGCTTGAATTTCCATTTAAAACACCCACATAGCGTTCAAAATGAATCCTAGTGGTCACATACTCTTAAAAAAAAAATAAATAAATTCAGTAAGTGGGAGCTCAGAGAGTATTTTCTACGTTCAGATCATTGGACGTGAATCAGTCAACTCTGAAAAGGAAATAAAAAATAAAATCCACTAAGACCAAAAAAAATAAAAAAAAGATAATCTGATTAAAAAAAAAAGGCACTTCAAAAAAATCTCCAATGAGCTGCAGCTGCTTTTATGAACATTGATAGGAGGGAAGGCTCCAAATTCTGCTTTTTTTTTAAAAAAAAGAAATAAAATATAATATTAAATATAAATATAACCTTTAAAAATCCATCAGTTGCTTCAAAGGAAAAAAATTATCAGCAAGAAAACCCCAACCGGAAAGAGAATCTCTGCGTAGGCAGGAAGTGAAAAGCTCGGGGGGCTTTGCCGATGACCCCCCCCCCAGGAAGCCCGGAGCTTCCCCTCGTTCCAGCTGCCGGATGCCACGGAACCGGGAGGAATGGGGAAGATTTTCCACCTTTCTACAGGTCATCAAAAAAGGATCGTTTGAGAACCACACGACGGCAGCTTTCTAAAAAAAGAGGGTTCCAAAATGCACACACACCCCCCACCCCCCAAGTTTTCCATCTCCTCGCTCTGTTGTAGAATCTGAATTCGCTTTGAAGAGAAATCTTCCTCAGCGGAGTATCTCAGTCGGTACGAGGTGGGTTTCCAAGCTCAATGTAGCAGGTGACCAACCTGGGCTGTATCCAAGCAAATCCCTCGCCCTTTTTCCAGAGATCACCATTAATTCCAGCGCACTGGAATTAAACCCATCAGATCATAGACTCATGGAACTGTTCCGGTTGGAAAAGATCTTTGAGATCATCGACTGCTACTGTTGCCCCATCCCTGCCAGGGCACCACTGACCACATCCCTCAGCACCACAGCTCCACGCTCTGGAAACCCCTCCAGGGATCAGGGGGACTCCAGCCCTGCCCTGGGCAGCCCAAGACAGGCCTGGAGGGGGAGAAATTGTTCCTCAGCTCCAACCTCAACCTCCCCTGGGGCAACTTGAGGCCAGGTCCTCTTATTCTTTGGGAGAAAAGACCAATGTGCCCACCTCAGCTCCAGCCTCCTGTCAGGGAGTTGTGGAGAGCCAGAAGGTCTCTCCTGAGCCTCCTTTGCTCCAGGCTGAACAAGCCCAGCTCCCTCAGCCGCTCCTCACCACACTCCTGCTCCAGACCCTTCCCCAGCTCCGTTGCCCTTCTCTGACCAAACTCCAGCCCCTCCAGGTCTTTCTGCGAGTGAGGGGCCCAAAACTGTCCCCAGGATTTGAAGGGCGGCCTCCCCAGTGCCCAGTCCAGGGGGATGATCCCTGCCCTGGTCCTGCTGCCCCCCGCCAGTGCCGAAACAATCCAAACCAAAAACGTTTTGTTGCATTACCTCCCTGGCTCTAAACCACTCCTAAATTAACACACGGACATCCTATTAGCAAAGTCTTCTTGCAATGAGATCAAGAAATAGGTGGCTGGAAGGAAGGGAAACACTAATAAGAAAATAATGAGCAAGATTTTTCAGTCTAGAAACATCCTACCAAGGAAGATGACGATCTCTGATGGTTACAGCGATAGCAAACATAGATCTGCCCAAAGCACCAACAGCCAGACCACTGGAGATGTCCTTCGAGTGCCTCCCACCTCCCACTCATCACCATCTCCCTTTTACAGCCCGACAAACCGATGGATTCCTGGTAGCTCCTCGAGGCAATGACATTTCTATCGCAAAGCCAGGCTCTTGATGAGCTATAAAAGACGATCGGTCACCCTGTCAAGTGACAGCTGGAAGAGCAGGATCTTCACAATTCCCATCACCACCAGCTCAGGTGTCTTTGGGACGAATGGAGACCTAGAAGCATCTCTCCTGCAAGGCCACTCTGCTCATTTTCCTATTTAGTTTTGACTTCCCACGAGAAACCAAACTGACCCTCAGCTTGAAGGTGCTCTGGTCAAATAGTCAAAGTCCATATGGGGCAAAAATAAAAACAACCATGAAGCTTCAAAAAATAAAGTGAAATATACAACCCCCTCACTCCAAGAAGCCAGTTAATGATCTCCCTTGTTCTTGGTGTTTGGGCCACGCTTTGGGTGCCCGTACAAACCTCACCTACAGAGAAACACAAGAGCGACGGTAAAATGCCCGATATACAGATTGAAAGCAAAACAGCCTGAGAAACATGGTAAGAGAAGATTAAAGGGAGAAATAAAAAAAAAAAAAAGAAAGAAAGAAAGAAAGAATTGGAATAATTACTGCTGTCAGTGTTCCCCAGTGAGTTCCCTTGATGACCTTAAAGGTCTCTTCCAACTAAAATGATTCTGCGGCTCTACAGGAAAGCCGGGAAGGGGCTCTGCCAGGGAGTGTAGGGATAGGACAGGGGGTGATGGCTTCAAATTGGAAGAGGAGAGATTTATATTTAAAAAACAGGAAGAAATTCTTCCCCGTGAGGGTGGTGAGACACTGGCACAGGTTGCCCAGGGAAGCTGTGGATGCTCCATCCCTGGATGAGTTCAAGACCCGCTTGGATGGGGCTCGGAGCACCCTGCTCTAGTGGGAGGCATCCCTGCCCATGGCAGGGCAGGTGGAACTTGATGATCTTTAAGGTCCCTTCCAACCCAAAATCTTTCTGTGATTCGCCCTGTGCTTATTTCTCAGCTCCCCCTCCCCACAAACCCTCCACAGACCTTCTCGTCCTGCCGCCGACCCGCGTCCTCAGCCGCTCTCTAAACCTCCAGCCTCGTGAAGCAATCGCCTTCTCAGAAACGACCCTTCCAGTTTCACACTTGTTTTTTTTGTTATTCTAACACCAAAAACAGCTCCCAACAAAAAGGTTCCAATTTTGCTTTTCGTTTCATTCGCCACCGAGTCAGAATTGTCACAATATCGGTCGGAAGCTGCTACAACACTGCGAGTTAGCCTTTTTTTTTTTTTTTCTATTAAAAAAATCACTATGTTCTTGGCTTTAGAGTTGAACAGAGATAAGCCAGACATCCTGTTCTTTTCAGGAAGCCAAAGAGTCACTGCAGCAAGAGCTCGTTGAGCTCTCCGACGGTGGGGCCCTGAAGAAAACCCTCTGACTTCCACCCTGCTGAGGAAGCTGCTCCCAGCAGAGCTACAACAACCTCATTCAAGGAGGAGGTTGGGCAAAGAGCGAATTCGTCTTTGGAATAAACATTGGGACGGCATTTCCAGTCTTCTGCTGGTCGTCACTCAAAGCAGGATCGTAGCAGAGTCACGGAGCTCATCCAGAACCACCACCTCACGCTGGCCTAGGTAGAAGGAATCTACAGCCAGGAACTCTTGGGGTAATGGTTCGAAACTAAAAGAGGGAGATTTAGGCTGGAGAGAAGGAAGAAATTTGGGATGCTGAAATTTTTGGTGGTGAGAGCCTGGCCCAAGGTGCCCAGAGAAGGAAGCCCCATCCCTGGCCCCATCCCAGGGGAGGTTGGATGGGGCTCTGGGCAACCTGCTCTAGTTGCAGATGTCCCTGCTCTCTCCAGAGGGGTTGGACTCGATGACCTTGGAAGGTCCCTTCCCACCCAAACCGTTCTGAAATTCTATGATTCTATGAAAATGATGCTAAACCCCCCTCAGTAAACTGCAGAGTGCACGTAGGTTGACAACAGCAATGGGTTTTTTTTACTTTTTTGTCTCAAATTTGCTAGAAATTATGGCCTCTCCCCGACACAGAAAGTCAGCAGGTAATCATATCCCTGTCCACGAGGAGCAGCCCGACACCGAGTATCTTAAGGGAAGCCTGGGAACCTTAAACTCTGTTAACTAGAAAAATTCTTCACATTCTCAACTGTAATTCAAAATAGATGGAAAAACTCCAAAAAATTGCCTTTTATAATTAATCTGCCCCAAAGCTGCTCACTTCGGGCTGAAAGCTTCAGGCTGAAGCCTTTATGCACCAAGAAGCACATGGATAATTCCTCTTCCATCACTGGATGGCTTCTAATTTATCTTTTTTTCTTCTGAATGAAAATATAAATTTCATGACAGGAACAGTATTATTTTTTTTTCCCCTTCTATCACTCTATGAGCATCCCAACCCTCAATGACAACACCCTTGGGTGTTCTGCAAGAGCTTAATCACTTCGTAACTCATCGGAAACAAAGCTGAGCGGTAAAAAGCACGTTCTACGTTGTGCTGCAGTTCTTCTAGTCGCAAAAATTTCGGGTTGTGGCTCCTGGTATCCGTGAGCAGCTCTTTGTGCTGGCACGACAGAGGTCAGCCTAAGTTCAGGAGGCCTTACACAAGTCAACAGAGAGCCTTCCTCAAACACGGGCCGACGGCCGCTTCCTTCTTCCTTTTTCTCCTCCAAGCGACACGACAAAACTTCCGCCCCCAAATCTCTACCTCTCCTCCGTACATCAGAGGGATGACAGGTTGCCTCGGGACAGTCAAAGTTCCTGCCTTACACAGTCCTCTGCTCCTGCCCGCTCCATTCATGCTTCAAAGAAAAAAAAATAATTAAAAAAAATAATGGTGACTCTGCCTCCAAGATCTTTCTCTTTGCCTTTGATGGCAGAAAAAGTCTTGGCAGTCAGCACAGTTGGCTGAAATTATTTACCTTGATTTTTCATCCTCACAAATATTTTATTCACAGCAGTGTGTGACCCTGTACAATAACAAGACAAGGGGCACCGGGCAACAACTGGAACCCAGGAGGTTCCCTCTGAACAGGAGGAGAAACTTGTTTGGTGGGAGGGTGTTGGAGCCTGGCCCAGGCTGCCCAGAGAGCTTGGGGAGTCTCCTTCTCCGGAGACATTCCAAAGGCGCCTGGACACTGCGCTGCTGGGCCCCCTGCTCTGGGTGACCCTGCTGGAGCTGGGGGTTGGACCAGATGGTCTCCAGAGGGCCCTTCCAACTCCTACCCCGCTGGGATTCTGTGGGGTAAAAAAACCCAACCTCTCAATTCCCTGGGGCTAGGAATAGTAAAAAGCGGGAAATTAGGAAATGGGTGGATTGAGGAGTGTCCGGGACGCAGGGGTGGGACAGCCCAGGGGTGAGAGCAGTGACTGACGTTGGATCCTTATGCTGGATACTCCTTGGAAGGGTTTTTAAACCCTACTCTTTGATATAGCTGTAAATAAAAGCGAGAACACGCCCTGTTTACACGTTTTTTTTTTTCCTACAGATAATACTTCCACAGAAGCTCAAAACGTGACGGTGCTCGCAGAATTATAACTGCAGTGGAAAGAGCTTATTTTCCAAATATAGTGATGATATTTAATTTATAACTCATCACTCCTCTCTGGGGCAAGAAATCTCTCTCTCCTGCTGCAGTTTGTGAGTCGGCGCCTCTGAAAACTGAACGCGTAGGCAGCAGGGGAAGTCATTTGTAGGCACGGAGGCCAGAGAGAAATTGTATTTGCTCCGACTCTACTAAAACGCCACGAGATTCTGAGCTTTCGGGTCGAGGGTTGGACTGGATGATCTCGAAGGTTTCTTCCAACCAAAGGGATTCTGTGATTCTATGAGTGGGGAAGGACATACCCTTGCCCAGTTTGCCAGCAGCACTCAACTGGAAAGTTGGCTGGTAGACCTGATGCCCGTGTCCGGAGCAAGCTGGACCTGCTGGAGACATGGGCTGGCAGGAACCTGGTGAAGCTCAACAGGGACCTGCCAAGTCGTGCTCCTGGGGAGGAGTCTTGTGCTTGAGCTTTTTAAACCTCATTTTATAAACATGGTCAGCATTTAAAATTTAGCTCTGTGCGTGGAATTGCTCATTATCATAGAGTCACAGCCTGTTTTGGCTTGGAAGGCACCTTTCAAGGTCATCTAGTCCAACTCCCCTGCAGTGAACAGGGACATCTGCAGCCAGGCTTTTCTCCAGCTGAACAGCCCCAGGGCTCTCAGCCTTTCCTCACAGGAGAGATGTTCCACTCCCTCATCCCCGTAGCCCCCATAGGACTCTCTCCAGTATTTCCCTGTACCTCTTGAACTGGGGAGCCCAGAGCTGGATGCAAGACTCCAGCTGTGACCTCCCTGGGGCAGAGTAGAGGGGGAGGAGAACCTCCCTCAACCTGCTGGACACACTCTTCTCAATGCACCCAACAGTTGACTTGTTTGCATTCTGAAAGAAAAACAAAAGTATATTTTTCTCCTCAGAGATCAGCAGAATGAAGACGGGAAGCTGCTCCACAGCCTTCTTTGATTCAAGAGTTTTACACCTGACCTTCTATTTTCCTTCCTGGATATTTCTATCCAGTTGGCTCAGAAAGCAGAACAGTAGGATACGCATAAGGACCTGCTGAAGAGAAGCTTCGATCCTTCTCCTCGAAATGTGTCTCGACATTAAGGTTTTTCTTGCATCTTAACTACGGTGACAAAGGAGAAATCTTCCCTTCAGCTCTCTTGGCATTCCAGCTGGTAAAGAGATTGATTCCAAGCAAAATTTATTCCTTGAATAATTCTAAGACACTGTCTCAAAGGACAAGCAGCAATATTTCAAATAAAACTCAAATTAAATGAAACGTAACCGCACCAAAATCCAACACACCGAGGTCTTCAAGTGCAACGGGCTGGACTTGGCTTCATTCTAACCCCTGAAGATAGAGAAAAGCTCACATGGCATCACTAAAAATGCATTTATGGGGCTGGAAGCAGAGTTTTATGCCTCATTCCTTCATCAGAATGAAAACTACTTGGAAAACAGTGAGTCTTCACACAGAAATAATTGTCAGAGAAAATTTTCACGCTGCGCAAACGCTCATTTCTAAGACGTTTTCAGGATTTTGGTCTGCGCGCGGCTATAATCTTTAATTCCTTTTAATCAACACAAGATCCGTTGTTTATCTGAAGGCAAGTCCATTTTTATTCGGAAATAGGGCGGCACCGTGCGTACGAGAAAAGCAAAGCACTGAAGGAACCTGGAGAAAAGGTACAGGATGGGATTTTAAACGAGGACAAAAAACCAAAACCAAACCAAAAGCACACCACCTTTGAACCTATGTGGCCATCTCCAGATTGTCTGAAGAGGAAACGCTTGAATACTCATTTGCATTGCAGAATAGCTCTGCTGCCCGCGCTGAAGTCGGACTCAAGAGTAAATAGAATCCTAGGATGGTAGGGGTTGGAAGGGACCTCAAGAGATCATCTAGTTCAACTCCCCTGCCAGAACAGGATCACCCAGGGCAGGCCACACAGGAACAGATCCAGGGGGGCTTGGAAAATCTCCAGAGAAGGAGACTCCACCACCTCTCTGGGCAGCCTGTCCCAGGCTCCGTCACCCTCACACCAAAGAAGTTTTTCCTCCTGTTGAGGTGGAACTTCTTGAGTTCCAGTTTGCACCCGTTGCCCCTCATCCTGTTCCAGGGCAGCATAGAAAAGAGCCTGGCCCCTTCCCCTTGACCCCCACCCTGCAGAGATTTGGAACCATGAACAAGATGCCCCCCCTCAGTCTTCTCCAGACTCAACAGCCCCAGGGCTCTCAGCCTTTCCTCCCAGGAGAGATGTTCCACTCCCTTCATCATCCTCGTAGCCTCCACAGGACTCTCTCCAGTATTTCCCTGCCCCTCTTGAATTGGGGAGCCCCGAACTGGACACAAGACTCCAGATGTGGCCTCACCAGGGCAGAGTAGAGAGGGAGGAGAACCCCCCTCGACCTGCTGGCCACACTCTTCTCTATACACCCCAGGAGACCATTGGCCTCCTTGGCCACCAGAGCCCGTTGCTGGCTCATGGCTAATCCACCATCCAAACGTTATTTTCATTGCCACTGCATTTCAATGACTTAAGGATATTCTTTTAATCACCAATAACTTCAGAGAAACCACCGGCCCCGCAGAAATTTTGAACGCATCCGCTGGAACGCACCTGGATATACTAAAAAAATCGGGATTCCCTACGAGGAATCCGCACATTTGAGTTAGGGAAGAGACAGCACCGTATGGTGGGAGAAGCCTGACGCGCGTGTGCTCCCACCAACAGGCCCAGTAAGCCGATGAAACTTCCCTGCTCCATCCTTGTTCACCAAAGGATTACGATCTGTTCCCATCTCCGTGGTTTTTCAAACCACTTGAAGCTAACGCAGCCAACACATAGTTATTGAAATTCTTCATTCAAGCCCAGCAAAGCCCTTGAAAACGAAGCCAAAAGGATTAAAATAATCTTTTGAGTCTTCTTTGGGGCTGGTTTAGAGCTGTATTTTATACAGTCTCCATCTGCACCGCGATCATCTGGAATCATTCCGAGGGCTCCATTGAAAACGTACGGAGCGGTTGCAGAAACGTCGGATAATGTTCCGGTTTGATGTCAGCTCGGAAACAAAAACAACCCAAATCAAATCAATAAAATAAATAGCAACTTCCAACACTGGAGCAAAGCCTAAGATCTCCCACTTGGCTCCTTGGGAAGCGCCCTCGGAGAGCTGGGCGTTCAAACGCTGCGCAACCTCAAGTTACGGCCGTCGTTAAATAATTTGCTTTTTGAAGAGCGGCCAGAGATTCTTCTCCACCTTTTAACCAACAGGGAGCTCTACTGGGCTGCACGTGGGAATGCTGAGCAGGGTTCAACCAGAGGGACTTTTGATTTAAAAAAAGGAAAAGGTTTTATTCACATCGGGATTTCTCACCCAAGGCTGAATCCCTGGAGCTGAGCACGAGATCTGGAGGTTCCACCTCGTTCCAACCACCGTCCTACCAAACCCGAGAACTGCTGAGCCTGTATTTTTAAATATTATTTAGTTGTCAATATTTAAATGATTGTTTACTTTGCAATAAAGGCAACTTCATCTCCGGTTTGAATCTCGCAGTGGCGAGGGTAATTTTTCAAATGATGGGTTTGAGAGATCAAAACGACCTACGGTCCTTGACCGCATGTCAATATTTGGCCTATCTCCGCGTTCCGAAATAAAACCATTCCACGTTCTCAAGAAGGAAATGCCATATGGAGCTCATTGAGCACACTGGTGACTTTTTTTTCCACATATAAACAAACAGAGGAAAATCATCACAAGCTTCAAATGTGAATAACGGGAGAGAAGAGGTAGAGGTCAGGTCTTTGACCAACCCCAAGTTGTCCACCTTAGGAAAGGTGGATTTAACAGAAAATAAGCTAATGCTCTTATTACATTTAGGGAAAAAAAAGTCAATGTTTTTCTGAGCAATGATTGGAGTTCACAATAAATCTTGCAAACTCTTTTCATAGGCTACAGTGGAAGCCGCACTTCCCAAATTACGTCGAGGGGCTAAAAATATTTCCCCAAGTTCCCTCCAAAGCTGAAGTTCCTATGAGAAAAGCAGCTTTCCCACAGATAAACCACAGAATCACAGAATTGTTGAGGCTGGAATAGACCTCCAGGGTCATCAAGTCCAGCCTATGACCCAAAGGTCACAGTATCCATCGCTATAAGTTAAATACAGTTCCTATTGACTTCTAGATATCATAAGGGGGAGTAAGATACTACAGCAGGTCCTCGAAGCAGGTATAAAGGTAATTGTGGAAGAGCAACAATCCTAGATCTGAAGTCTGGTACCTCGATGCTCTGGAAAATTTCATTGGGCAACTTTTAGTGCCTTTAAATACCTAAAAAAATTATGGATTTAGGCTTTCAAAGCAAAATCCACAGGTAGTTTGCGTAAAGCCAGAAGATGAACCCAAGACTCCAACCACCCAGACCGGTCCTGGTCCTGGGAGACCCATGGATTTCCCCACACCAACATAGTCAACTAGAATGAAATCAACTTTTATCAGTTCCAATCCCGTAGCCACCATTTATAACAGACCCACAGAAACCCAAGCAGAGAAGGATCTTCATCTACTACTCTCGTCTCCTACCCCTTCTCCATTTGCTGGCTGCAGGTTCTCACCTGCTCTCCTTTCTCCCCTTCTCTCATCAACACAGATCAAGAGTTCAAATGCAGAAGTCAAAAATCACACGATCTTCATGTGAACCCTTGTCTGAGAANAACTTGACTTTCCATTAGAAATGATAAGAAATCTTTGAAATCTCCCCTTTCACATTTATCATCCAGGCAAAGCAGAAGCTGTGTAAAATAGCTGGTATTAAAACACCATCTGGAATATCAGATGGTATTTTTTTTATATAGTTCAGTTCTCGAGCTAAAGAGAACACGAAATAGTAATTCCACGCAAAATAAGCGCCGGCACGACAGCACGCTGCGCTCGGAATTATCTAATTCCCTCTTTTCATTTCCATGGCTTTCAGAGAATCATGGAATGGGGAGGGTTAGAAGGCACCTTTCAAGGTCATCTGGTCCAACCCCCCTGCAGGGAGCAGGGACATCTGCAACTAGAGCAGGTTGCTCAGAGCCCCATCCAACCTCCCCTGGGATGGTTCCAGGGATGGGGCAGCGACCACCTCTCGGGGCAACCTGGGCCAGGCTCTCACCACCCTCAGCAGCAACAATTCCTTCCTTCTCTCCACTCTAAATCTCCCTCTTTTAGTTTCAACCCATCCCCCCTTGTCCTGTCCCGACAGGCCCTGCTCAAAGGATGAGGGTTTTGAAGTCTGTTGAATGGTTTCAATGATTTTGGAGCTCGCTGATGAGAAGAACAAAAGCCACAATAGCCCCAACCCAACAATTTCAGAGCTAAGTGTATAAAGATCTAGAGCAAACGGAAACCTCGAGGACTGGCGAAGGAGATGCCACATTTCTTCTCTAGTTTTTGGCCTAATCCCATTTATTTTTTCTATACTACAGGTCTGCAAGCACCCGAGCGTTACAGAAACGGCCGCTGCCGTCCGGTTTCCTCGACAAGAAGCTTTGACACTAATTCTCAGTCGCAAGAAAACTGGAAATCTCTGCTTTTTCCCAGAAGGGGCCTTTTTTTTGTGTGTTGGTTGCCACGGTGATGATGCAGGAGAGCTGCGATGGGTTTCTGCAGCTTCCCACCTGGTCCTGGTACAAAGTGGGGAGAGGAGCCCTTTGGCTGGCAGGAGAAAGCTCCCTCACCAAATTCTACCTACTCAATATGAAAGCAAACCACTGTCTTCTGCTGGGGTCTTTGGGGCAGGACCATTAATCACAGTTAATCTGGAGGTTTCTCTTCAGCAGCTTCAGGTATTTTCCAAGAAAAGATTTTCCTAAACCTCTGCAGAGAAGAAACCAACCTCCATTCACTCCTTAGCCTCTAGTTTCCCGCCAAGAAGGTCCACATGGCTCCTGCGCAACGCGGACGTCCAAGAACAGCAACTTGAGAACGTTCTCCACTTACTCCAGCAACGTTCCCGCTGAAGCGGAACAAGTGCTGCAGTTCAGATGGGACAATTCATCAGCGGAACCGTTCGGCCGCTGATCACGAGCAAGAGTCGGTTATTTCACCGCAGAAAATCAAGGCCTGTTCAACGCCTACCGAGCAATCCTCACAACGGTGACTCTTCCAGAAAGAAACGTCGCGGTTTTGTGATGGGAATAAGCGTTCGGCGGACTAATTCTAAGAGCTCCAAACCTTTTCTGTATAAAAAGAAGCGAAAGCAATGGTATCTCCTCAGAAGAGCATGACCCTTCTGGAGACAAGAGCCGCTGTATTTTCCCACCGGTGCCTGGAACAGACCAAAGTGGAAGTCGATGACTAAAGGAACAACTAAAAATATCTGAAGCAGTCTGGACCTCGAGAGCGCTCCCTGCAAAGCCCAAACAGCCTATTATTCTGTTTCCCCGCGTAAGGACTTCATTTACACTTCAATGAACTTCAAGAAGTGCTTGATTTCCACGATTAATGACAGTTCTTCCTCCCTTTTGCTATAGTCCCCATTTTTTTTTCTTTTTTTTTTTTTTTTGCCTGGCCCTCACTGCAGTAAATCTCTGCCTCACTTTGCTTTGAAAGGGGTGGGTGAAATAAATATGAAAAATGCACTTCCGCCACAAGTAGCCAAGAGTAAGAGAAGGAAAACCTTGCCCTGGATGGCAGCAGATGGATGCCAGCTGGGTTCTGAGATACAGCTGGAACTGTGTCTATCTCATGGAATCAGAATCACAGCCTGCTTTGGGTTGGAAGGGACCTTTCAAGGGCATCCAGCCCAACCCCCCTGCAGGGAGCAGGGACATCTGCAACTTGTGCAGGTTGCTCAGAGCCCCATCCAACCTCCCCTGGGATGGGGCCAGGGATGGGGCAGCCACCACCTCTCTGGGCAACCTGGGCCAGGCTCTCACCACCCTCAGCACCAACAATTTCTCCTTCTCTCCACTCTGAACCTCCCTCGTTTAGTTTCAAACCATTCCCCCTCATCCTATCCCAACAGACCCTGCTCCAAAGTCCATCCCCATCTTTCTGCCAGGCCCCTGGAAGCCCTGAAAGGCCCCCAGAAGGTCTCCCTGGAGCCTTCTCTTCTCCAGGCTGAAGAAGCCCAACTCTCCCAGCCTGGCCTCCCAGCAGAGGGTTCCAGCCCTCCCAGCATTGCTGGGGCTCCTCTGGCCCTGCTCCAGCAGGTTCCTCTCTCTCCTGCGCTGAGGACTCCAGATCTGGAGCCAGCCCTGCAGGGGGGGTGTCCCCAGAGCCCTGGGAGCAGAGGGGCAGGATCCCCCCTGGCCCTGCTGCCCACGCTGCTGGGGATGAGCCCAGGGGGCCGGGGACTGCTGGGATCCCAGCGCCCGGGGCCGGCTCAGCTCCAGCTCCTCACCCCCAGCTCCTCCACATCCTTCTCAGGGCTGCTCTCAATCCCTTCATCCCCCAGCCCGGGTTGACAGGCAGATTTGCACTTAAGGAAAAATCAGGAAAACCCACTATAGGAAAAACTCCAGCCCAGACAACAGGGCAACTCCAGTATCAGCAGAAAGGCTCCTCTGGGACCTTCCCAGGTTCCACCACCATCACCACACCACAGCAGAGGTTTCAAGCCAGTTTTCAGCTCAAGAAGGAAAAGAAATTAAGGCCTGTAAAAAACCCTCCCCAATCAGGGTCAAAAGCTTCCAGTTGCCGTCGCTTACTCAGAAATAAAGTCCTTGTGAGACCTTCTCAATTTTTTTAATCAGTTGTTTTGTTGGTTTGGTTGTTTTTTTGTTTTTTTTTGGAAGGAGACAAGAAACAGGTGTGTTGAGGCTGGACTTCCATCCAAAACCGGCACCGCAGCGTTCAATCAGCAGAGAATCTCAAGCAGCACATTCCAAGCAATCAATTCCAGCCGAAAACCTCGCTTGGAAGGAAGAGGAACCGGCAGACGGGCCGAGAAATAAATCAAGAGATGAAGAGACTCTTTCCCCACAGCACCAGCAGGGGCTGAGAAGGAGGAACGCAAACGCTCCTGGAGAGCCGCGGTCTTATCCCCTTCCGATGTCACCGGGATATCGACACGATTAATTAAAGAGATGCTAATTAGAAGCGGCTCGATTCGGAGAGAGGCAGCGCCGGGTGGAAAAATCCAGCTATGGATTTTCCTCTCGCTCGTCGCCGTCGCTTCTGCCGCCCGCAAATAAACAACCTAGAGAATATTCGTTGGCCAACGACCCGTGTCGAGGGCCACCCGCCTTTCTTCTGCTTTCTACTGAATATAAACCGGGATTTTTTTTTTTTTTATTTAATGGGTTTGAAAACTCAGCACCAGGATTCCCGACGGCGTTCCCGTTGATCGAAACGGCGGCGTTTCTTAAATCCCCGGCAAAGCACCCAACACCCACGGCCAGTTCGTGGTCAAAGCTTTACCAAATCCTTTCAAGGCCTGAAAAACCAGAAGGTTTTCTGCTCCCGAGGAGATTTAGGAAGGAAGGGAAGAAAAACTGGATGTGATTAGCAGCGTAAGAACAAGAGGAATATTGAAGCACGCTCCGGGGAAACGGTTCGCACAAGGGAATTTCTAATGCTGCTCGGGGTATTTACAGCGGATTTTGGTGTTGCTCACATGAAAAAAAATAAGTAATAATTTCCCAAAGACTTCTAAAAACATTCATTTCTCTCCCTTATTCTGCAAGTTGGATCTTTGCACGAAGGAGGGTTTTTCTTTGAGGGCAGAGATTTAAAATAAATAAATAAATTTCACAAACATTTCTAAAACCATTCATTTCTCTCCCTTATTCTGCAAGTTGGTTTTTGTTTGAGGATAGAGATTAGAGAAGGAAAAAAAAAAAAAAAAAAAAGGAAGAGGGTTTTTCCACCAACCCTTGAGAGTTGCCCTCCAGGCATTAGAAAAAGCAGAGGATGGTCCCATCTGGAAGCTCCTCGGAGTGAAACACATCACAAAGTTGTACATTTCACCGTCACACTTGGAGGTTTTGGCCGATTTCATCCAAAACTTATTATTTGGTGGAAAATCTCCCTTGGTGGAAAATCCCCCTTGGCCAAACGTGGTTTGTCCCCATGGGAAGAGCTTTTTTGGACTGAGCCTGTATCCTGGACTCAAGATCAAAGCGAATTCTAGTTCTATTTTGAAAGAAATATGTTCTCTATGAAAAAAAATAAAAAATAAATCCAACCCAACGTTCGTACAGGATGCTCGGTTCCCGGTCCACCGGCTTGACTTTCACAACCACAACTCAGACGAGGGCAAGAACCGAGCCGCCCACCTGGAACCGTCTGGCGGGCACACGTCCTCCCCCGGCTTCCTTCAGGGCCGAGCACCAGCAGCGTCCACCAAAACACCGGGGTCGGAAAGCTCCTCTCGTTGGAATTTTCTGAAAGGGTCGATTTTTTGGTGTTCTTACTGGGAACCTGCTGGTTGCCCAGATTCACGTGGAGGAGGCACAAACACCCTCTCCCCTGCCCTTCAGACAGGCCTGGCCGCCCCTTATTCCCTTGGGTGACATCCCAGGTCACACATTTCACGTCACACCTCGAGGATAAGACGCAAGCAGGGGTGCGTTCGAGGGGAGAACGTCAGGAGGGATGAAGAGCACGTTTCGCGTCGCAGAAGGAGGACGAGTCAAGGCACCGTGAGGTCCCTGGGAATGGCTCCGTCCTCTCCCAAGGGATTACAGGGACACAGAGGTCCCCTTTCCCACAAAATAACGGAGCACCTGCATGTCACGGAATCCCAGCGTGGTGGGGGTCGGAAGGGACCTCTGGAGATCACCTCATCCAACCTCCCTGCTCCAGCAGGGTCACCCAGAGCAGGGGGCCCAGCAGCGCAGGGTCCAGGCGCCTTTGGAATCTCTCCAGAGGAGGAGACTCCACAAGCTCTCTGGGCGGCCTGGGCCAGGCTCCAACACCCTCATAGGAGAGAAGTTTCTCCTCCTGTTCCGAGGGAACCTCCTGGGTTCCAGTTGGTGCCCGGTGCCCCTTGTCCTGGCGCTGGGCACCCCTGAGCAGAGTCTGGCCCCAGCCTCTTGCCCCCCGGGGGCCCTCGAGCTCTTGCTCAGCTCCCCTCTGGGGCTGTTCTTCTGCAGCTGAACAGCCCCAGGGCTCTCAGCCTTTCCCGGCCACACAGATGCTCCAGGACCCTCAGCACCTTCAGAGCCTCCACAGGACTCTCTCCAGTAGTTCCCTGTCCCTCTTGAACTGGAGAGCCCAGAACTGATCCCACTACTCCAGAGGTGGCCTCACCAGGGCAGAGTAGAGGGGGAGGAGAACCTCCCCTGACCTGCTGCCCACACTCTTCTTCATGCCCCCCAGGAGACCATCGTCCTTTTCGGCCATGAGGTCCCGCTGCTGCCTCATGGTGAACCTGTCGTCCACCAGGACTCCCAGGTCCTTCTCCACAGAGCAGCTTTCCAGCTACCACACATCAAGGCTCATTTCAGAAGAAAATACAGAAAAGCTGGTGGTTTTCACCAGAGGGGCAATTTTCCAAGCTTTAAGCAGGAATTTTACGCATCGTAGTGTGGTCCCATCGCTTCTTCTGACACAACAGAACTCCTCTGCCAGTAGGAGATCGCTAATTAAACAGGAACTTTTTAATAAGACAACTCCAAAACTTTCCGACCAGCTCAGATCACCTCAGGCTCCAGAAAACATAAACACTTCGTTTTGGTTTCTGCCAGACACAGAAAGACCCTAAAATGACTTAAATGACACTTTTAGCCTCAGAGGATAAGAAACTCAACCAGATAATTTTACTTCCTTTGAACAACCCTTTCTGATGAAACAGGAATCGAGACTTTTACTTCTTTCGTTGGCTTGCTTGGCATTTTCACCTGATTTTTTGAGTAATCAGTTACCAAATTACACTAAATTAATTTCTTTCAAGCAAGGAATCTTTCAAACCAGCGAATATTTCAAATACCTTCCTAATTCTCTCCGTTTCCCGGTCCAGGGAACGTTATTTTGGGGTTTTTTTTGGTACATTCCGAACCACAATCACTCAAAACACAAATATTCCCCTGTATTTCGAAGCCCAAACTTCGAAACCAGCTTCAAAGCTTCAGCTTCAAAGAGACGAGTCGCACAAAACCCTACAATTTAGGATTAAAACTATCGGCCCAAAAGACGAAGAGAAGAGATCCTCCAAATTACGTTTCCAGCTCTTTTCACCCAAGGAATTTGCATTTTGATGTTTTATATTCATCCCTCTAATTCTTTTATTATTTTCATTTCATATTCCAGGTGAGATCGTTCAAGGCACTAAGAGTAATTTCAGATGGAAGGGCTGAAAAAGAATTGAACGCACTCAGTTGGCCTCCATTTCAGCCAGACCCGCACGTTAGACGCGTTTCCAGCCTCCCAAAGACGATTCATCTCTAGAAATCCAGGCGCTTTTTCCTTAAATTGCATCGTACAACCCGATTACTTTGATTTTTTTCCCCGTTATTTTCCTTTTATTTACCTGCTCTCCGACCGACAAGACCAAACGCCGCCGCCCCGCGGGATCCATGTTTTATTTTGCCGCGGTTCAGCTCGACGCCGTTGTCGATCCGACTCGTTTTTTTGGGAATAGAACAGCCCAAAAAAAAGACAAGGGTGAGCTTTTTTATAGAATAAATTCATCCGGTCCCACCCTGGTGCTGGAAACCCCGGCTGCTGAGTATTTTCCTTGTGGCTTTAGCATGTGATAAACTCTCATCCCACGGAATCAACGGAATAACCCGAGAAGCTCCGGCGACGTTATACCAGCAAAATTTTCCTCCTGTGACTGGAAAAGGAAACGTTTGAGCTGATCAACCGCTGGTTGAAGCCACAAAGCGTTAAGTCCCGTCTGGTTGCGCTCAACCGAACGGCTGCTGAGAATCCAGTTGAGTATTTCTAGCCCAGAAAATAAGAGAGAAAAATCTATTTGTGGTACAAGTAAATAAAATATTCAATATTCAGTCCCCGGTCTCATCACACCCTACTTACAAATACCGGGGGAGGAGGGAAAAGGAAAACTACAGGAATTTTCTGGTTTTTTCCTGCAATTTTCCCTCTTCCCTAGGAAGGCACCGGCAGCCGGTTCTCATGCCGGCCTCTTCCTTATCCTGGGAAAACCCAGCTTTGGAAACTGGGGTTCAGCTTCCAAACCAACTGGTTTTGATGTGACCTTCACGTGGCTCGGGTGGCCCAGCTGTTCACCCTCTAAAGGGTGTTCCTGAAACTTCTTTGCATGGCATTAAATTCAAAACTCTCATCTCCGGCTACTTTGTTGTTTTCCTAGATGTAGGAAAGGGGCTCCCGAGAAGGAAAAAGGAGAGGAGTTTTGTGCTTGAAAAAGATGCACCGGCCTGAGATAGAAGGAACACCACATCTCCACGCCTTGGAAACCCCTCCAGGGATCATGGGGACTCCAGCCCTGCCCTGGGCAGCCCAAGACAGGCCTGGACAATCCTGCAGAGGAAGAAATTGTTCGTCAGCTCCAACCTAAACCTCCCCTGGGGCAACTTGAGGCCACTTCCTCTTGTCCTGGTGCTTGTTCCTTGGGAGCAGAGCCCGACCCCACCGTGGCTTCAAGCTCCTGAATTTCAGGGAGTTGTGAAGAGCCAGAAGGTCTCCCCTGAGCCTCCTTTGCTCCAGGCTGAACAAGCCCAGCTCCCTCAGCCGCTCCTCCCCACACTCCTGCTCCACACCCTTCCCCAGCTTTGTTGCCCTTCTCTGGCCACGCTCCAGCCCCTCCAGCTCCTTCTGGGAGGGAGGGAGGGGCCCAAAAGTGACCCCAGGATTGGAGGTGCAGCCTCCCCAGTGCCCAGCGCAGGGGGACAATTCCTGTTGTAGTCCAGGCTACGCTATTTCAGTGACTTCTGGGAAGTCACAGCAACCGATGGCAGAACTCACGCTCCGTTTGAGTGGAAGAGGAGAGGTTAAGAGTTCCCCCATGGGCTTTGTGGGACTGTGTGTCTCAACAAGATCTTGGTCTTACCCAGGATTAACAGCAGCTAATGGTGGAAAGCTCAGACAGGCGGCACAGAAACAGAAGTTCATGAAGCCTCAGGAAAACTGAACTTAGAGCCTCATTAGCTAGAAAACCTGAAGTGATATTTTCTGGTGAGAAATCCTCCTGGCAGCTGCAAAGCCGACAACGGGTAGTTCTGATTTTGCTAGAGTCAAGTCAACCTCTTTCCATCGAGAGAAGGAAGTGAGGGTTTCTCTCTCTCTCACACACTTCTCAACAGCCAAGAAAAAAATAAATAAAAAGATATATTATCTATATACCAGAGCAATTCTCAAATCCTATCCTCAATTCTTCTCCCTTCAGCCTCAAGTGTACTGCAGAGCTTTCCTGAAAGGCCACCAAAGAACCACAGTCACAGAAACCCTGCATGGTGGGGGTTGGCAGGGACCTCTGGAGCTCCTCTGGTGCCACCCCCCTGCTCCAGCAGGGTCACCCAGAGCAGGGGGCCCAGCAGCGCAGGGTCCAGGCGCCTTTGGAATCTCTCCAGACAAGGAGACTCCACAACCTCTCCAGGCAGCCTGGGCCAGGCTCCAACACCCTCATAGGAGAGAAGTTCCTCCTCCTGCTCCGAGGGAACCTCCTGGGTTCCAGTTGGTGCCCGGTGCCCCTTGTCCTGGCGCTGGGCACCCCTGAGCAGAGTCTGGCCCCAGGCTCTTGCCCCCCGGGGGCCCTTGAGCTCTTGCTCAGCCTTGCTCAGCTCCCCTCTGGGGCTGCTCTTCTGCAGCTGAACAGCCCCAGGGCTCTCAGCCTTGCCTGGCCACACAGATGCCAAGAAAACAATGGGATTTTGATTCATCTCCAGCCTCCAACTGATTTTGCACCTACTTCGCTGTCTTAATTTTGGGGCCATATTAAAAGAAGTTCGCTACAAAATCTAATTATCAAGAAAGTGGATGGTAACTATTAAGGTTGGACTAGATGATCCCTGACATCCCTTCCAACCTGATATTCTACGATCCTATCAATTAAACTTAATATTGACCTGAGCTGATACTACTCTACAAAAAGACACCACAAAACAAAACCAAAACCCCAAAATCTACAAAAAAAACCCTCAAAACACACTGGGTTTCCAAAAGACCTTCTGTCCACGTGCCAAGCAGAACAAAATTTCTTTCATGGAAAAAGTCTTTAGTGTTTTCATTCATCAACATCCTAGAAACTTTTGGTGTCCCTCTCACAGGCACGGAGCTTGGAGATTGTCAGGGAACCAACCAAAGAGATTCAATAAAAATAAAAAGGAACCCAGATCAGCTTAAGTAGCTTCCTTAAAAAAAGAAATAAAATAAAAAAATAAATATATATACCCCCTATTTCACAGCACACTAATTAATGGAATCAATATTTTGATCTCATGATTAAGAACAGTTCATTTTCAGCATTTTTCAGATCAATCCAATCACCTGGCAATTTGCTCACTAAGTGACTTTGAGCTGTGGCCCTGAGATGAGGCAGCACCTTCGAGCTAGAGCAGGATGGACCTGCAGGGAGCAGTTTGTAAACGACGTCCAACCCAGTTCTTCAGGAATAAAACCGAAGTTTTGCTTCACAAGTCATGAGAAAAAATGGGGAAGTGGAGTGGAATGGGAAGACCTTGGAGTTTTTTCTCCTTATTTCACAGAGAGATCACTAAGAACAACACTGTTGTTCAACAAGGCCAAGGGTAGGGTCCTGCATCTGGTACAGGGGAGGGGGGAGCTGCTGGAAAACAGCTCCATAGAGAAGGGCCTTGGGGTCCTGGTGGACAACAAGTCCCCATGAGCCAGCGACGTGCTCTTGTCACCAAGAAGGCCAACGTATCTTGAGATGCATCCAGAAAAGCGTGTCCAGCAGGTCGAGGGAGATTCTCCTCCCTCTCTACTCTGCTCAAGTGAGGCCACATCTGAAGCACTGTGACCAGTTCTGGGCTCCCCAGTTCAAGAGGGACAGGGAATTACTGGAGAGAGTCCAGTCAAGGCTACCAGGATGATTAAAGGAGTGGAACATTTCCCTGAGGAGGAAGGGCTGAGAGCCCTGGGGCTGCTCAACTGGAGAAGAGCAGCCCCAGAGGGGAGCTGAGCAAGGCTGAGCAAGAACTCAAGGGCCCGCGGGGGGCAAGAGGCCCGGGCCAGACTCTGCTTGGTGGTGCGCAGCACCAGGACAAGGGGCACCGGGCACCAACTGGAAGCCAGGAAGCACTCAATCATGACCAACACAAACTGGTAAAACAGAGGAAAACTCTGACTATACACACCACTGGTCGTCTCTAAAGTCAGTAGATAAAAAAGATCTTGAGAAGATCTTGCCGGCTCTGAAAAAAACTCCCAGGTTTCTACCCATCCCTGAGGACCAACTCACCACACTCGGGCACCAACGGCTCATCCACGGCACGGTGCGGTTTTCACCTTCCACTCCACAGAGGGGAAGTTTCCTGCTTCAGGAAAAAGGCCTGAAGAAAATCACTCCAGATCCACGACTTTTACCACTCTAGGACTTTGAACGCGACTCTACCGCTCCATGACGTTCACGCCCTTGCATTTGACTTTGCCCAACGCCAGGAGGCTTCCCCGTGTCCCTCTGTACAGCATCCCTGCCCTCCAGCAGAGCGACCGCTCCTCCCAAACTGGGGCCATCTGCCGACCTGCTGAGTGTGCGCTTCACCCCACCGTCCATCTGCATACGGGGCTGAACAGCAATCGGTGGAAAAGGATGTAGAAAGACCTTTACCCTCGTGTTTGTTCACATTAAATGAAGAACAGCTGCTGGGCAAACGTGACTTCAGAGCTTAGAATCATAGAACTGTCAGGGTTGGAAGGGTCCTTGAAAATCATCCAGTTCCAACCCCCCTGCCACGGGCACGGACACCTCCCACTAGACCACATTGTCCAGAGCCCCATCCAGCCTGGCCTGAAAAACTTCCAGGGATGGGGCTTCCACCACCTCTCTGGGAAACCTGGGCCAGGGTCTCACCACCCTCATGGGCAAGAACTTCTTCCTAATGTCCAATTTAAATCTCCCCTCCTCTAGTTTGGATCCATTCCCCCTTGCCCTGTCACTACCTGACATCCTCAAAAGTCCCTCTCCAGCTTTCTTGTAGGTCCCCTTCAGATCCTGGAAGGGCACCAGAAGGTCTCCTTGCAGCCTTCTCTTCTCCAGACTGAAGAACCCCAACTCTCTCAGCCTGTCTTCATAGGAGAGGTGCTCCAGCCCTCGGATCATCCTCTTGGCCCTTCTCTAGACACGTTCCAGCAGGGCCAGATCTTTCTTGTCATAGGGGCTCCAGAACTGGAGGCAGGGCTCCAGGTGGGGTCTCACCAGAGTGGAGTAGAGGGCGAGAATCCCCTCCCTCACCCTGCTTGCTCCCTTCCAGAGCACAGGAGCAGTCATGTCAGTTTGATTCCCTGTGTCTCCAACGAGAAGATGATGATGATATCACATAAAAGTCCTGAATGATCTCCTGGAAGGTCAAGAACCTGCAGAGCGTGCCAAGTTTCACTATCTACCTTCCACAAGCTTCCCCAGATGAGAAGTTATTTGGTAGTCCTGTTTACGACAAAATCAATCGTGTGTTGTTAAGGGTCTTGGCCAAAGTAAACAGGAAGTAAACACCGCGTCCTGAGGTCAACCTTCTACGTTTGTGATGTACAAAGGATGTTTGTCGGGATATTTTAGACGTACACAGAACAGAAAATCGGAACTACCTCACTACCACCCAACTCTCAGAAAAAAAACAAAAAACAAGCAAACCACAAAACAACCAAGACAAAAAATACGCCGATTAACACAGGAATTAAAAGGGTTCCACCACCCCACCACCCCCAAGCAAAGAAAAATGCTGGAGCCCGCTTGATACGTGCCCTCCAAAGGCGTTTTTTTTAAGCACCCTTTGCCATCTGAAATTAATTATTTGTGTCTCCTGAAAAGGCTGCAAGGCCCCAGAGAAACACGCCGAGGGATTTTCAAACCGATCATCGGAAAGCCGAGCTCGGCGAGGAGCTCTGGAGACCACCTCGTCCAATCTTCTGTGGAAAGCTGAGCCTTGCAGTAGGTTTTCCAGGGCCTGTCAACCAAAATCACCCGTAGTTCTCCTCAATTTATTTGCGAGCGGTAATTATGAAAATGACTTTTCCCCTGCCCTCGTTAAGGAACTTCCTTCCACGCGCTAACGAGACGACGACAACTTTGAAGCTGCACATCCAGCTTTAGATCAACTCCCAGAGGAGCTCCTCATTCTTGTAGAAAGATGGAAGTTCTCCCAGATCAGGTTCAACCAAAACCTCCAGCAGTTACACGGCTTATCTCAGGAATCTCCCCTCAACATTCCTCCCTCTCACCTTCAAACTACAAGGGCGCTTCTCTCCGCCCTTTTGTTCCCGATACGTCTCTTCAACGGGATTTCCACGGTGACGGCGCTTTCTTTGACACCAACATCCTCCCAGGGGCAGGGAGACGCAGCGTAAACGCCGCGGTTCCCAGCGATCCTACTTCACACCGATGCCACGGGCTGGGAGCGCTACTAAGGGGACGGCGAGCGGCGAGCTCGCACTAACCAGCCGGGACCGCGCTCGGCTCCGAATCGCAGCGTTTGAGGTCCCTCTAGGAAGCCCGTTTCGTCGAACCTCCCCCAGAGCCGCAACCAGAGGACGCCATCCTCCTTTTCAAAGAGGAAAACAACCGGCACCGGAGTTTTACGTAACTCCCCGCGGTCATTCTTCCAACATCTGCGCCGAGGTGGAACGAGGAAGCACAGCGGATGCAACGCAGATGGCTCACAAAGGCAGTTGCAATACACAACAGGCTGTGGTTTTCACCGCGAACGAGTAGACCGGCCCGTAACAAAGCCGTATGTGGAGAGCTGCCGCCAAGTCCGTCATCTTAACGGCCAAAAATTTCACAAGAAACCACCCTCCAGCGGCACTTCTTAGTCTCCAGATGAAGACAACCCCAAACCAGTCACCTACTTACAGAGCAGCAGAAGACAGATTTCATACGACGGTTGTAACCTCCTTACTACTTCAAACATCTTACTCAAGGTAAGAGTCAACCCACAACAAGAAAAAAAATAGAAAGAAAAACCTTTTTCACCTTGACTTCCAGCTGTCATTTGTACTTTTGAAATAATAGTTTTCCTACTGCCTCATGTCTTCAATGAAAATAAAAATCCACGGATCCTCGGGCCAAAGTTGGCAAGGAAGTCCTCGCTGGACGCAAGGAAGTCCTCGCTGGACGCAAGGAAGTCCAGCTCTGAAGAAAGACTCAACCACCAGAAATCTGTTGCCACCATAAACCGCCGAGGACAGAAGAGGCCACGGTGGGGAGAAGGAGCTGCACCTGCCCTTAGGAGACACTTTGCCATACAAGGTGTTTCAATGATGCTTTGCCAAATGCCAGTCTTTGCATGTTCCGTTATTGACCAGTTACACCAGAAAATAATAGAGACTTTCTGGTTTGGACTGGAAAGCAGGAGATAGGGAACAATTTGGGAAAGAAAGGTGGAGAAAAAAAAAAAAACCACAAATAAAATCATCCGTAAGCCTGGTCTTGAATCATTCAAGGGTTAAGGAAGGAAAACCTGCAAGCTGAGGTTGTCCACACACTGGGATCACTCAGTTCTTGCTCCTCAACTGCAATCTCCACCAGCACCACCTCTACCCAACCTGGAGAGCTTCGGCAGGTGACCGTCAAGAGGCTGCGGAACCGTAGCTGACGTCGCCAATGAGGTCACGTCTTCCAAATTCAACCCACGCAAAGATTCCAACCTCTCAACCCCTCCCCAGAAACCCCATCCTCACTCGAACCGCTGAGTAGAGCCGTCTACCCTCCTCCCAGAGCCCGAGCGAGTTCCGTGAACTCCTCTTGATATAATTCCTCCGGAGAGGGGAACACTGCTGCATTCATTCCGAAAACAAAACCGGTATTGTAGGGAAAACAGGCTGCTCACAATTCTGGTGTGACACCCTCAACCAACAGTGTAAGGTCAAAATTGGCATTTTGCTTCCCCCCAACCGGAACAGTGACACTTCTTGAAGTTTCAAGTTTTCTTCTTTGCCAGTAGAAGACCCCTTTTTTTCCCATGACTCGATTCTGAAATCACTACGTCCACATTGTTTTTAAGGTCTTTGTTCTGGTGGGTTTTTTTCCATTTGGATGAGGGCGTATTAAAGGCGCCTGCTGCAGCAACTCAATCTGAGCAGCTGCCCACGTCGTGCAAAAGCGCACGGAGAACTTCTGCCTCCAGCAGACTGTGGGTCCTTACAAAACAGCCCAACATTGTCAGATATGTCTTTTCATGAGCATGGGGAAAAAAAAAAAAAAAAAAGAAATTTTAACATCCCCACCGCTACAGTTCATGCTTCTTACAAAGGAAAAAAAAAAAAAAAA
>VWZK01000714.1:28616-70847 GCA_013396935.1 Baryphthengus martii
CTGGGGGCCTTTCAGGGCTTCCAGGGGCCTGTCAGAAAGATGGGGACAGACTTTGGAGCAGGGTCTGTTGGGACAGGACAAGGGGGGATGGGTTTGAAACTGAAAGAGGGAGATTTCGACTGGAGAGAAAGGAGAAATTCTGGACCCTGAGGGTGGTGAGTGCCTGGCCCGGGTTGCCCCAAGAGGTGGTCACTGCTCCATCCCTGGAACCATCCCAGGGGAGGTTGGATGGGGCTCTGAGCAACCTGCTCTAGTTGCAGATGTCCCTGCTCCCTGCAGGGGGGTTGGACCAGATGACCTTGAAAGGTCCCTTCCAACCCAAACCCTTCTACGATTCTATGATCAAATCCACCCCTGATATGCCTTATCCATACTACTCCTTGGACCTCTTCAGGTTTCATCAGCTTTAATTCCACAGTAAATAACCAAAAAGACAGAAACCGGTACAAAAGTCATTTAAAATAAGGGTATTTCCCAGTTAATGACTATTTCTTTTGCTCTTTAGCATCACAGAAACATAGAATCTCAGGTTGGAAAGGACCTCAAGGATCATCTGGTCCAATCTTTCTTGGCAAAAGCGCAACCTAGAGAAGCTGGCCCAGCGTCGTATCCAGCTGAACCTTAACAGTGTCCGATGTCGGGGATTCCACCACCTCCCCCGGGGAGATTATTCCATAGGCTGATGATTCTCCTTGGGAAAAACATTCCTCATGTCCCATCAGAGTCTCCCCAGGAGTAAGTTGTCCCCGTCACCCCTCATCTTTTCCACGGGACTCCTTGCAAAAAGGGAGTCTCCAGCTTCTTTGGAGCCACTTTTTGAACACCGGAACATGGAGCTAACGTCTCCTCTTAGTAGTTGTTGTGGAGTACGACGCAGGGTGGCACAGTCACCTCTAGGAAAGGTTTTCCTTCATTTCTGAATATTTACATTGTCTGAAGATCAGCTATTTAAAAGAAAATTAGCATAAGCTCACCACGTAACAGCTCCCCCTTTGACCACACCATCTCCACAGCGTTTTGTTGGGCAATTTTCTGCAAGAGGCGCACCTCCTTTTTCTTAAAACAAACAAAAAAAAAACTACCAAAAACAAAACACACCATTTTTTTCCTTTAACTTAATGAGGTTGCAAAAAGAAAGTCTTTAAATCCATTGAAATCCATTATTCCAATAAGGTATTTCTGGATATTTACACTTGGGACTGCAATTTCACGGAGACCGACCACGTACAACTAGAGCATTTTAAAAGCCGCCCTGCGACGGGGAATGGAGGTTCTAAAAATAGAAATAGAGAAGAAGAGGGTAAAACTCTTTCCCATCCTTTAAGTTCGGCGTGAAACCCTCAGCATCCCAGGGATACGGAGTTTTGCATTTCACAGATATAGTCGCCAGCTTGCAAGGTGCCTTGGGACCTTTGAAGAAGGCGCCGAATAAATGAAAATCATTTTAATTAAAAGCAAATGAAAGGGTCTTCTAATCCAGGCAGCAGCAGGAAATCCGTGGAGACTTTTTAGAATATGGATCCTTGAAATTACATTGCTTATAAACCTCCCTAATTCCAGCTTCCTTTCCTCACGTCCCCCCCCAAAGGAGGCTCGGAATCTGTACGAGATCAGGTTTATTATGAAAATTCTGCTCCAGTTTCTAAAAAAAGGTTTTGCTCTACTTTCGGAGTGGCCAGAAGCACTAAAGCATCCACACAGAGCAAAGAAAAAAAAAAAACAAAACCCACAAACAAGAAATGAGAAACGAGAAAGGGAATGTTTGTTCTCACTGCAGGGAGGAAAAGATGAGATTCTATATCATCCTTTTAAGAAGTCGTTCAGACCCTGATGAAAAAAAAAAACAAAACAAGATTGGAGTTCTCCTCCTTGACAGGTTTTTTGATATCCAGCTCAAAAAAAAAAACCCCAAATGAATTTAGAAATAAATTTAGAAAAACTACTAGAAATAAAGAGGACTGTAAAATGAGTAGTATTATGTTCATTGTTGTCTTAAAGGCATTTTTACGTGGATTTATCTCACGGAGCGATTTAATTCCTTCACTAAGAGAAAGAAAAAAAACCCAAAAAACAAAACAACCCAACCCAACAAATCCCAAACTTCAGGGAAAAAAATCCAAACCACAGAAGAGGGACAATAAAATGAAAAACCAAGAAAGAAAGAAAATGGGCAAAACGCCTGGAGAGACACTGCTTTGATTTTGACACATGGGAATAAGTGGAAAAAAAAAATAAATATTCAGCTAACCTGTTTTTTTTTTTAAAATCAAAACATCTTCCAGCTCAGGTGGAAATTTCAGCAGCTTCTTGAGAAAGCCCCCAACTCCAGCTCCCCAAAGCGGTGCCAGCCTGTTTCACGTCAATCCTGGTTAAGAAGGGATGTGTGTTTGCAGCAAACATTTTAGGGCTCTGCTTTAGAAGCTCTGGATTTACTCCGTGTCGGAGCAGGAATTGGCATCTGGAAGAAGATGATCATAGGAGATAGACTCAGAGGACAGAAGAGATTTTTTGTTTTTTCCCCCTTTTTTTCAAAGGGTTTATTGCAGAGTTTTAAATTGTTACTTAAATTACCAGGAGGCAAACTTGATGACTAAGCTCTGCATCAAGATGTGGCAACAGCCGTGTTGAGAAGGGCTTCGTTTCACAACATCCGGACACAATGCGTGGGTTCGACAACGTGCTCCTCCTGAAAGGATTCCCGACAGCCACGAAAACGTCCAAAGTCACGGGATCCCAGCCTGCTCTGGGTGGGAAGGGACCTTTCAAGGTCAGTCAGTCCAATCCCCTGCAGGGAGCAGGGACATCTGCAACTCCAGAAGGTTGCTCAGAGCCCCAGCCAACCTCCCCTGGGATGGTTCCAGGGATGGGGCAGCCACCACCTCTCGGGGCAACCTGGGCCAAAGTCTCACCGCTCTCAGTGTCAACAATTCCTTTTCTCCAGTCTAAATCTCCCTCTTTGAGTTTCAAACCATCCTCTCTTGTCCTGTTCTGACAGGCCCTGCACGACAAATTGCCCCCTCTCTGATAAAACATCAAGAGGTTCCTTTTTTTTCTTCCCTTCCCCTTCATCTCCTCTCCCCTCCCTCCACAGCTCAGAAGCACCTCAGCCACTCTCCATGATCGGCTGTTGGCACAACCATTTGCCATGAGCCAGCCCAAGAAGCTGTCCACGTTGAAATAAAGAAAAAAAAACCCAAACCAACAAATATTAAAGCGTGAGCTCTCCAGAAGAAGACATTTCCCTGCTCTGATTTACAGGTTGAAACCTATGAACAAATTTTTACATTCATAGACCCACCAGAGTCTTCATTCAAAAGGACAAAAGGAGAAGACAAAAGGAGAACCCCGTTAGTTGATTTCTTTCAGCCCTTCTCTGTCTTCTCTGTTTAGTTTGTCCAAAAAACCTTCCTTCACGTGATGGCTCCCTGAGGGCTAAAAGGGAAGATGAACAGGCCAGAAACATCCACCTTGAGGAGCACAGCGGGAACAGCTCTGCTCCCAGGTCCTGCAGGCATCTCTGTCTGAAGCTCACCTAAATTCCGTGAATAGTTTCACAGAATCACAGAATATTAGGGGCTGGAAGGGACCTCGAAAGATCATCGAGTCCAACCCCCCTGCCAGAGCAGGATCACCCAGAGTAGGTCACATAGGAACAGATCCAGGAGGATTTGGAATGTCTCCAGAGAAAGAGACTCCACAACCTCTAGGAAACTCCGCAACCTCCAGTGTGATGCAAAGAGTGGCGTTAACTCCTCTCTCGTTCCCGAGCCCGGTGCTGCGAAGTCAGGTTGGCCGCAGAGGACACTCGTCTGCAGCCTGGGAGAAGGATCACAGGATCACTGAACCCCAGCGTGGTGGAGGTGGGAAGAGACCTCTGGAGATCATCTCATCCAACCCCCCTCCTCCAGCAGGGTCACCCAGAGCAGGGGGCACAGCGGGTCTCGAATCTCTCCAGAGAAGGAGACTCCCCAAGCTCTCTGGGCAGCCTGGGCCAGGCTCCAACCCCCTCCCACCAAAGAAGTTGCTCCTCCTGCTCCGAGGGGAACCTCCGGGATTCCAGTTGGTGCCTGTTGCTGGGCACCACTAGACCATGATCCAAATTATCAAATCCCTGATCAGAGTAAAGCTTTTCCCCTCAGTTCCCTCTTCCACAGCCCATAGAAGACAACTCTCCTCCACCAAGACAACAGGTTACATTCAATAGGATTTAAATAATACCTTTTTCCGTCAACAAGATCGCTTAGAAAACCTGTTCCAAGCGAGATGACACAAGCCAGGGGATGGCAATGTCCATTTTGATGCCCCTCAGAATTTTATCAGCTTGTAAAAAAAGGTACCTTCTAGGTAAGTATCTACAAAAAGTTAACTTTTAATCACAACCGGATTCTCACAACCCCATACCTCAAGAGCGGGCAACATTTAAGCATCACCTTCACCTTCGTCCTACCACAGCCTTGCCTTTGCCCCAACCATTCCATGATCAAGCAGCAAGACCCAGGACAGGAGAGGTGACTTCTCCTCCCCCTCCGCACGATTTCCAACATTCATTAGAAACGGGCTTTGATGCCGAGTCAACCTACGGCCTTTTCTTCCTTTCGAAGAGCAAACGGGCCGCGAATAAACTCTTTCTCTGCCTCAGTGCAGAGGAAACTTCCAGCTTCACGCACCGAGCCAACTGGAGAGGATTCTTCCTCGGAGACCTGCAAAGGGGCGCAGGAAGGACACCAGCAACCTCCAGAGACTCTCAGACACACTTTAAAAAGAGCAGAAATTGCTTCCAAGTTTGTTTGGTGTAACACTGAGGGGAATAAAGAAAAACTGTTGTCCTCAAGGAACCATTAAAAGTTCTTCATTTGAGTAGACTGGGTATGTCCAACAGGGACTTGACCTTTTCTGCTTGGACCTCCCCTAAGACCAAACTCAGAACCGGTATTTGCCTAATGTGAGAGATGAAAACTCATTATTTTGGAGCATTTTTGGCTTATTTCAGCGGTTCTTCCATGTGATTATCCTAAAAGAAATGCTGAACTCCATTTGTCCTTAAGTCATGATTACTACTGGCTCCAGCAGCAGGACAGATGTTTGCGTTTGAGGCCTGGATAAACAACCAGCCATCCAAGATGCAAAACAAAAACTACCGGTGGGAGGCTGGAATGAAAATAGATCAAATCTCCTTTGGAAAATACGAGATTTCGGCCGGACTCCCAACTACTCGTGCCAAAATAAGAGGAGGCAGGAGTTCTCCAACTCCAACTTGAAACACATCATGGCCACCAGTGTATTTTCTGAGACCTCCAGGAGGATGATGCTAAGGACCTTGACCAGTGTTGTGACTCGTGCCACCTCCAGAATCCCGTAACTTCCATGGCATATATTATTACACATATTTTTTTCAGAATAAAGTCCACGTACGACAGGGTTTTTAGAGTCAAGAGGTAGACTCGACTCTCCACGAGCTCTTCTGCTGCCTCAATCTCTTCCACTCTTAAATAGCGGAGAGTTATGTTCAGTTTTTTGGCACAGACTGTCTGTTTTTCCGTGAGAAACACACTCTCTCTGACTTGGTTGCCTTCAAAAGGCTCAAATAACGGAGCCTGTCTTTCAGGTGAACCCTTCCCTCCAATGCAAGTGGTTGGATTGGCCCAACACAGACCAATTCAACTATAAACTCCACAGAGCTAGAAAGAAGCAGCTTAGAAAGGCATTTTCTGCTCATCCCTCCCACTTGCTTTGAGGTTGAACCTACAGGAGGGACCAAGACGGTGACGGGACCTGGCAGGCGGGTCCACAAAGCAGCAACAACGCCTTGAATCGCTCCAGAGATCTAGTTCGGAATAGCTCCGCCTGTTCTCATCTTTCAACCCAGTTCAGGGCCCTCAAGAAGCCAAGACCTCAGAGCTATGATGGGTTTCGCAGCTTCTCACCGGCTAAACCACAGCTGGGAGGGGGAACCAAAGAGAAGAACCACACCCTAGCCCAGAGCCTTCAGAAATGAAAGACGACGCGGATGTTGGAAGAGGAAGACTATCAGCAAGTCATCATGGGCTCCTCTAACGATTACAGCTTTTTTATTTTTATTTTTTTTTTGAGAGACAGAATAAGCAGAATATCCAAGTCCCTTCTCCTGATGGCAAATACATCTGTGATTTAAAGGAGAAATTGTTTGGTTTCAAAGTGCTGACAATAAGCATGTTTCTTGGAGCCAAACGGAGCCAAGGTATCCTCCAAGAGATGACTCCAACTGGAGCGTCACATCGCCCAGACACCGCCCATCCACGCGCGGCAACGACCACTCGGCGTTCCCAGCGAGGAAGTTGCTCCTTCTCTAGTAAAAATAACACCAGAAAACACCCCAAAAGCTGCTAAATTAAACCCAGACGGCACCAAAGCGGATTGTTGCATGGTGGTGCCGCTCAGGTGCTTTCCTTCAGGCTGGAGCCCTCCTTCCGTTAACGTGAAACAAAACGTTAAAATAAAGTTTTCATAGATCTCTACGGAATAACGCCTGATCATACCATTCAAGGGTGGAAGGAGCAATAGTTTGGATTTGGATCGCTGGACCACAAGGCCACCAACTCATTTGAATCCCCTCTAGGATCAAAGACTAGAAAAGTTTCTCATTCGTTTGGGTGCACGTGGAAGATTCAAAGCTTTTATTTTTTTAAAAAAGACTTAAAAATCATAGAATCATCTGTGATTCTATGATTCGTAGAATCTCTACTCTGCCCTAGTGAGACCACGTCTGGATGACCGTGTCCAGTTCTGGGCTCCCCAGTTCAAGAGGGACAGGAAAGTACTGGAGAGAGTCCAACAGAGGCTACGAAGATGAAGAGATTGGAACATCTCTCCGATGAGGAAAGGCTGAGAGCCCTGGGGCTGTTCAGTCTGGAGAAGAGAAGCCTGAGAAGGGATTTTCTCAGTGTTTATCCATAGCTAAAGGGTGGGGGTCGAGAGGATGACTCTTGTCAGTGTGCCCAGAGACAGGACAAGGGGCAATGGGCACAAGCTGGAACGTAAGAAGTTCCACCTCAACAGGGGCAGAAACTTCTTTGCTGTGAGGGTGACAGAGCCTGGCCCAGGCTGCCCAGAGAGGTGGTGGAGTCTCCTTCTCTGGAGACTTTCCAACCCCTCCTGGATCTGTTCCTCTGTAGCCTACCCTGGGTGATCCTGCTCTGGCAGGGGGGTTGGACCCGATGATCTCCAGAGGTCCCTTCCAACCCCTACCATCCTAGGATTCTATGATCTAGGTTGGAAAAGACCTTCAAGATCAAGTCCAACCAATAAATTGATTAACTGGATCCTACCTGGCCAAAAGCTCATGGACAGACACTCAAGACACCTTCAGACAACACCCACCAGCGAACCCTATACTTGAAGCTCCCTCTCGCTCTGCTATTTATTTGCAGAATTTATTTTCTTTTCTGTCGCTGACACTACATTTGCTGCTTTGATTTCTGGGGAGGATTAATTTTTACTGAACTTTTCACCACCGGTAGAGAAGCTGTTCCAGCGCTAAGAAAATAACCTGAAAAAATAAAATAAACTGAGGGAAAGCAGAGACCTTTCCAAAAGAAGGAAAGCTAGTTGTCCACTTGGCATTTTCTTACGTTGCTCAAGTTCTCAAGTCAAAAATATTAAAGGCTATTTCAAAATACAACGCAGCAGCAGAGTCCCAGAGGCCCAATAACAATCTCCTTGCCCCACTGTCCTGACTTTGTTTGCTTGGAAACAAAGCACACAAAGGATTCTGGCGGCTCAGAAGCTTTATAAACAGGCGAGGCCTCGTTTGCTCCTTCTTCCGACGGGGGATAATTGTAATTCCAAAATTTACCAGCTGCCGCCGCTCCTGGCACAGCCTGAATTTGCTTATTGGCCCTGCCCAAGGTATGAAGCTATTTTAAGGGCATTTTATTTCACAAATTCCTATTGCCCAACAGCGTGTGTCGCAATTAAACAAGAGTTTCGGCGTTTAGAGGCTCTGATCACAGAGCAGTCATTTGATGCAGTCGTTTAGATGTTTCCAGGGAGACTTCAACCAGCTCAAAACCAAGACCTAACAAGCCAGAAAGTACCCGTTGGGTTTGAAGAGGTTCCCACAAGAGCCCTTCCAAAGGAGAAGTAAGAAACGACCCAAACGCCGCTGCGGTTTCTGAGCTTTGTTTCCTTTTGGTCTGAAAAATGACCAGGATCTGTTTATTAACACTCCGAAAACTTTCTTTCGAAATAATAAACGCTCAACTGCTGCAAAGCCCGAAGCGGCAAATTCTGACGCGCCGCCGATTCCCGGCAAAGGCGGCGCCACTTCCGATCTTTAGAGGCTGTATCGTTGCTAACTACCGCTTTGAGATGCTGAATTTACCCAAAACAGTTCCCCTTTCCTTCTGCTTGAGTTCACAATGATAGTTTGAAGCTGCATTTACGACCCACAGATGCAATTCCTCAAGAGGGATGTAATCAATCGATATAGTGGTTTTCGTAAAAAATAATCAAAATGAAATAAAATACAATAATAAAATCACAGAATCACAGAATGTTAGGGATTGGAAGGGACCTCAAAGGATCATCAAGTCCAATCCCCCTGCCAGAGCAGGAACCTAAATGACATCACACAGGAAGGTGTCCAGGCGGGTCTTGAATGTCTCCAGAGAAGGAGACTCCACAACCTCCCTGGGCAGCCTGTTCCAGTGCTCTGTCACCCTTACTGTAAAGAAGTTCCTTCTAAGGTTTAAGCGGAACCTCCTGTGTTCCAGCTTGCACCCATTACCCCTTGTCCTATCATTGGGCATCACTGAGAAGAGCCTGGCTCCATCCTCCTGACATTCGCCCTTAACATATTTATAAACATTAATGAGGTCTCCCCTCAATCTCCTCTTCTCCAAGCTAAAGAGACCCAGCTCCCTCAGCCTTTCCTCATAAGGGAGATGCTCCACTCCCTTAATCATCTTGGTGGCTCTGTGCTGGACTCTCTCTAGCAGTTCCCTATCCTTCTTGAACTGTGGGGCCCAGAACTGGACACAATATTCCAGATGTGGCCTCACCAAGGCAGAGTAGAGGGGGAGGAGAACCTCTCTTGACCTACTAACCACCCCCCTCCTAATGCACCCCAGGATGCCATTGGCCTTCCTGGCCACAAGGGCACAGTGCTGGCTCATGGTCATCCTGCTGTCCACCAGGACTCCCAGATCCCTTTCCCCTACACTGCTCTCCAACAGGTCTGTCCCCAGCCTATACTGGAACCTGGGGTTGCTCCTGCCCAGATGCAGCACCCTACACTTGCCCTCGTTATATTTCATTAAGTTTTTCTCTGCCCAGCTCTCCAGCCTGTCCAGGTCTCGCTGGATGGCAGCACAGCCCTCTGGCGTGTCAGCCACTCCTCCCAGCTTCGTATCATCAGCAAACTTGCTGACAGTGCTCTCTATTCCCTCATCCAGGTCATTTATGAATAGATTGAATAATACTGGTCCTAGTACTGACCCTTGAGGGACTCCACTGGACACAGGTCTCCAATAGTAAAAAGCCCAACGTTGCCAGGAATCTTTAAGAATAAACCACCACGCTCTTCTGACCGAGATTTCAAAAATATTAAAAAACTTCGTTTGTAAGAAAGATGAGCAATAAACTCGACCGTAAGCCCCAGAAACTAGAAGAGTCGACACCACCTGCCTTGGGCTCGGGGAACTTCCCTACGCTCCTGCCTTGCTGGTGGTAGGATGAAACAAACTGGTGAGGAACACGGTCCATTTTCAACCCCCCTCAAGCTTTGTTGTTTCCGTCCCCGAGGAAAATTCCGGTTTCTGTGCAGAGCTAAAGATTCCCGTCAACTCCTTGAATAGCCGCAGTGTCCGGGGCTGTGCGACGAGCGAGCTCCGGAGCCGGCCGCGTTGCCCGACACAATGGGTGTTTGTGGTTCCTCAAGGCAGGGCTTGAGCAGGAGCCTACTGGACATCGACAGATGTGAAAAATGCTCAAAGGAAACAGAGCGTTTTCTGTGAAACGTCAGCTTTTTCGTTTCATCTTTGCATTTTGAAGCAACTTTCCAGAACTACCATCAAAGCCACAGAGGGTCTCGAAACGCAAGGTGATCAGGAAAGGTGCTTAGCTAAGTGAAAGCCACAGCAAGGCCAGATCAGTTTATTAAAAAAAAGATCTTGCTGTAAAAATATTTTTGATGACAAAGCCTCTCACGGCCATAAGGATACAATTCCAACGTGGTTTTTTGGATTCAGGTTCTTCTCACCCCAAGCAGAAACAGGAAAGCCCATCACCCTTAGCAGCTGCAACTTCTGTCCTGGTACCATGGTTACACCAAGAGGTGTATTTAATATTTAACGTATTAATCTATTTGTCTAGCTCTGTTGGCTTTCATATGTTTCTTCCAGTGATAAGAATCAATCTCTACCTATTTCTCTCTCGCTATCCATCTCTCTATATGTTGTCTCTCAAGATGCCATCCAGAGGGAGCTGGACAAGCTTGAGGAGTGGGCCCATGTGAACCTCGTGAGGTTCAAGGAGGGCGAGCACAAGGTCCTGCACATGAGTCAGGGCAACCCCCGGTATCAGGACACGTTGGGAGTGAAGGGACCAAAAGCAGCCCCCAGGATCTGGGGGTGCTGGTGGGTGAAGAGCTGGACACAAGCCAGCAGTCAACACTGGTCTCCACTTGGACGCTGAGCTGCTGACCGCAACTCTGAGTGCAACCATCCAACCAATTCCTTATCCAGCGAGTGCTCCACCCTTCAAATCCACGTCTCTCCGATTTACGGACAAGGACGGCATGCAGGACAGCGTCAAATGCTTTGAGTCCAGGCAGATGACGTGACCTAAGCACAGATTTTACCATCAGATACCTATTAACACATCCCACCGGCCTGCGTTGACATCGACCTTGAGCCTCTACTTCTTGGCCGTAAGAAACCACACCTACAGAGCACACGTATTTTGAGGAACCAACTCACACTTCGGAGTCACTGACCGCTTCAGGAACTTATTTTGCAAGCAGATTAATAAAACCCAAGCCTGACGGATCCAGTCAGCAACGACGACATGAATTACTCGGATGGTGTTGAGAGCAGCAGGAACGGAGCAACGGCAGAGCTCCTCCCGAAGAACCTCTCACCAACACCATGAAAAAAATGACCGCACTTGGAGCAACGCTTTAAATGAATAAGAAGAAACCCACCAAACTCTCAACGTCTTTTTACACAGCGACAGCAGCATTTAAGATGTAAAAAGCTGCCCAAAGCACTGTTGGGTAGATAAGCACAGGACAACTGCAGCTGCAAGAGAACGGGAGGTTTTGAAGACCACCTTTAGCAGAAGTCATCAAATATAAGAGTTTGAAATACACAAAAATTCAGGTCCAAGGACAAAAGAGCTAACAAAACATATAAAAACCACCTCTGGAAAGCAGCAGACGGCTGTGAAAGCATCTCGAGCTGAAATAAAGGGACCAACCATCGCTCTCCTTCCCCTCCGTCGGCCCCTGGACAGCTGGGCATATTTCTCTAAAGAGAGCTCCTTCCTTTCCCACGCTCCGGAGCTGGTTCCGATCGCAGCTCCCGGCGACGGCAGCGTCCCGCGGGGCGGCTTGCGGAACGAGGAGCTCCGGGGATGAAAGCTCGGGGATGGTCCGTCCCCAAATGGCACCGGGTCGTCTTTAAGGGGCTGAACGGTTTCTCTCCGGAGGGGATGGATCTCGGCAAACCAGACCCGGGCTGGATGGGAAAAGGGGGTTCTTATTTAGCCACGCTCCAAGAAGTCCAAGATGAGCTTTGTCTCCAAAACATGGAGAGTTGCTTGGTGGTCCTACTTGACCACAGTGGCTAAAGGAAATAAACGCACTGTCTGAAAAAATGAAAAATTTTGCAAGCAGGATAATTTCTCCTTTAAAAAAAAAAAACCAAAAAGAAAAATCACAGCCCTCCCCTAAGAGAAGTTTCCTACTATCAGAGAATGCCAGGTTGGAAGGGGCCTCAAAGATCATCTGGTCCAATTTTTCTTGGCCAAAGCCCGGTCTAGACAAGCTGGCCCAGCACCCTGTCCAGCTGATTCTTAACAGCGTCCAAAGTTGGGGACTCCACCCCTACCCTGGGGAGATGATTCCAACAGTTGATGGTTCTCAGCGTGAAAATTTCTTCTCTTGCATCCAAACGTAGCCATCAGCCCTCAGGAGTAACTTCTACCCATCACCCCTCACCTTTTCCGTCCGACTCCTTGTAAAAAGGGAACCTCCAGCTTTGTAGCGGCGCTCTGCCACCACCTTTTTTACTCTTCGCAGCGTTGCACAACCAGCCACCCTCAAATCCAATTTCTGAGTTACACTGAGCAAAAGCGGCCTTCAAGAACATCTCCAGCACCAAAGCCCTCTGCAGAGCCTGAATTCCCAACAGGATCAGCAGGGGCAGGCTGGAGACAACCCAACAGCGACGCCCGTGCTCCGCGCTCCCTCCCTTCCGACAGTCTCCTGGTTTCAGTTCTTTTATACAATCCCCAGAGCGGAACAGAAGATACTTCCAATTTATTTCCCGCAGGCAAATACCACTTGGAATCCAAAAACGCCCCGAGGAAGTCGTAGAATCAGAGAATCGCTCAGGTCGGAAAAGACCCTTGGGATCACCGCGCCCAACCGTCAACCCTACTCTACAAAGCCGAGTACCAGTCGCTGTATTATCAGAGAATATTTCAGGGAGAGCTCTTTCCGACTTTGTGAGCAGGATTTCACCCTGGTTTTCGCTCCTTTTACGATACAGAAGATGCTGCAGAAGCTCCGTCACCGTAGAATTTTTATTTTTTTTTTATAACAAAACCAACATCGGGAATTTCTATCAGAGAAATAGCAGAGCTCCACCGGACAAAATTTCTAATCTCTTTTCGAAGGCATTAAGCTCTCGTTTCACAGACTGAACTACCAACCAAAGGGCTTCAGAAATGGAAAACGCTGTTTACAGAGAGAGTTTTGAAGGTTCAGTGATTGATTTTTATTTTTTTTTTTTACCCAGGGAAATTATCCAAGCTTCTTCCTCAGAAGATCCCGGGAAATGAGGTCGTATTTCAAGGGTTTGATGTAGCGCAGCAACTCTCCGGCTTTTTTGGCACAAATTACAACTCAATCGAGCCGCACGTACACACAACCTCGAAATAATATCTGCAGTGGGCCAGGCACAAGGTATAAAGAGAGAAAAAAAAGTGAAGAATCTGAGTGCCAAGAGCTCTCTGGCACAGCATTCTGTACCCAGGGCAAGTCACGTTGTACTGAAGTGAAACGAGAGAAACATACAGTGGAATTGCAGCAAGTCTCCTTGGAAAAAAAATACAAGATAAGCGAAAAAATACAAGAAAGATCAAGAAGTAAGCGAAAAAATACAAGAAAGATCAAAAAGTAAGCGAAAAAATACANTAAATAAAAAATAAATAAAAAAGTTAAAAAATAGAAAAATTTTTAAAAAATTAAATAAAAAGTAAATTAAAAAATACATCACTTACAAAATGTTCCCCTCGATCAATGGCACATTATCACAGCACTAATTATCTCCGCACCCCCTCTTCCTCCGTTGGAGCTGAGGAACGCAACTAGGTCACCGTTTAAATATAGTTCCCGGTTTCCACCTTTTCCTGCCCTCCCTGCCTTCCCAGAAACATTGCCAGTCCCTAAAGCTTCCTCTCCCCCGCCAGAGGTGGGAGGTCAGTCCTGGAAAAGCGGAGCAGAAGTTGAGGGTTGTACCTGGGCCCTCGGCCGGCGCTTGAATTTCCCTTCTCAAGACCCAGCAACACATTTAGAACTTCAAAAAGCAATTTGAAGCAGCAAAGCCGGGCGGTTGGACTTGAAACCCGGGAGCTTTTGACAACGGCGAACCAAACCGGCACGGGAATCCATCCCCGCGTTTCCCAGGAAAAGTGTCCATCCCGTTAACTCGCTTCTCCAACGGCTTTGTCTTCTGCAACACGGAAGTTATTTCACCACCGTTGCTGCTCTCGGGAGCAACTTGCAAATGTTGCCCGGTTGTAGCAGAAGAGTTGAAAGCCATGCGGCAGGTAAATTCGTATTAGGGAGTAATTAAATGTTTGAAGTGATATCGTGCAGAAGGATTGAATTTAGGAAACATAAATCTATCTAAAAAATACTCTGAAAGTACCTGGGGCACCTAAACCCACAGAACAAGGGATACAAACATTATCGTTGAATCCTGGGTTCAATTTTGGGCTCCTCACTCCCAGAAGGAGCTGGAGGGGCTGGAGCGTGGCCAGAGAAGGGCAACGGAGCTGGGGAAGGGTCTGGAGCAGGAGTGTGGGGAGGAGCGGCTGAGGGAGCTGGGCTTGTTCAGCCTGGAGAGGAGGCTCAGGGGAGACCTTCTGGCTCTCCACAACTCCCTGACATTCAGGAGCTTGGAGCCAGGGCGGGTCGGGCTCTGCTCCCAAGGAACAAGAGGAACCAGCCTCAAGTTGCCCCAAGGGAGGTTCAGGTTGGAGCTGAGGAACAATTTCTTCAACCCCCTACAGGGTTGTCCAGGCCTGTCTTGGGCTGCCCAGGGCAGGGCTGGAGTCCCCCTGATCCCTGGAGGGCTTTCCAAGCCCTGGAGATGTGGTGCTGAGGGACAGGGCTCGGTGGTGCCCTGGCAGGGATGGGTTGGACTCGATGACCTGAAAGGTCTAATCCAACCCAAACAATTCTATGGTTCTTCATTGCTTGTCCAAGTCAATACTCTGCCACGGCTGGAAGAGCCCAGCGCTGCACCTCAAGAAATCCAGCGTTACCACAGATATATTTGTCCTGAACAAGATTATTCCTGTTTGCTTGTGGTTTTGGTTTGTTGGGTTTCGGGGTTTTTTTTTCACTGTTAGTTTGGGATTCAGGTGAGAAACAGCTCCTGGTACATAAACCAGCATATTCAGCAGTAAAGACTGCTAAGAAAAAAATAATTTGAAAAGTTCACACTCTTCTAACCAGAGACTTCCAGCCTTGGAAGTCGCAAAATTGCACGTGAAGCAGCCCCAGGAGCGAACGCAGACCTAGCCCTAGTCGGGCAAGTGAGATGAGAAAGTATCCCAGTAAATGATGGGAAAGTCTCCGCAGATTTTACACACAGATCCGCTTACTCACAAACCACCACATGATACCAAAAATAAGCAAAAAGAGGGAAGGGTTGGGTGAAAAGTCAGTTGGCCCTCTAAGAACTAAATTAAAATGCATCGCACGTAGCAGTGAAAACCGCTCTGGAGCCAAACAATTCATAGAATCACAGAATGCCAAGTTGGAAGGGACCTCAAGGATCATCTGGTCCAACCTTTTAAGTAAAAAAGAAAACAAAAAACAAAGAATTACAGCTCTTGGTAAGGAACTATTTACAGATTCTTTATCAAATATGCAGAAAAAGAGAGACTCCTTAACCGCAAATACCCATCGTTGGCTTCACGTCACGTTTCTGATAAAAACCTTCATTAAAAAAACCAAAGGAGGTAACAAACGATGGGAGCAAACGCCAAGATCAAAGATGACATAGCACGAACCTCAGGGAGCATAATCCCACCTCTGGAAACACACGGACAGGACACCAGCAGAACCTGGGGCACCACGACCTTCAGGTTGCAAGGCCACGAGCCAGAGAAGTGCTTGCTCTAGACAAGCCACCAAACCATCCCGTCCTCCTCAGAAGGCACGTTAAACATCACCCGCTTGGGGATGGGGTCTAAAAGCACCACACCTTCTTCACCCTGAAGGTGGTGAGACGCCAGAACAGGTTGCCCAGAGATATTGTGGATGTGCCAACCCTGGAAACGTTCCAAGCCAGGTTGGATGGGGCTTTGAGAACCTGCTCTAGTGGGAGGTGTCCCTGCCCATGGCAGGGGGTTGGAACTAGATGACCTTTAAGGGTCCTTCAAATCCAAATCGCTCTGATCCTACGCTCCCATAATTGCCCCCAGTCTGCTTGTGCCGGCCGATAATCACAGAATCATTTTGGTTGGAGAAGACCTTTGAGATGATTAAATCCAGCGGTTAACCCATCACTAATCCCTGTCCCTCAGCACCAGATCTCCACGGCTTTGAAAGCCCTCCAGGGACAGCGACTTAAAATAATGAATCAAAATGTACTCCTCTAGTTCTCAGCCACCCCTTGTAAGGGGCACGGTCGTCAACGACAGTTTTAGCCACACCTTCTTGAAAAGTTATCGGAGATGAAAGCGATACTGGTTTTATTAAAGAGGAAGAAAACTCAAGGACCACATCAATTCAAAAGACACCCGACCACCAGGAAACCTGAAACCAGCCGCTCTCAAAAGAGGAAGATCTCATCGTGAAGGCAGAGTTACATATTTAATATTGAATTATTACCCAGTGCTTCCAGCGCAACAAAACCTCCGAGGAGGAGGAGACCTCTTAGTTCATCCAACTCCCTTGCTGGGCTAGAAAAGTTTCTCCTCCAGCTCATCGAATCCTTTTGTCCTGATCTTTTAAGTGACAAGAGGAACGCACTTTTCACTCGCTTCCCTCGTAAACCTTTTTAGTAAAAGGTCCTGGTATTGTCGAACCGAAGCCTTTTTCTGCGTTCTCCCTGGTGAGTCTTGATGTCGCTGCAGCCGCTTTCGCTTCTGTTGTCTCCAGAGAACAGCAGAGCCATCGGTACAGCTTGTGGTTTCGTTTGACCTGCTCAAATCTCTCATTCTTACCAAAAATTATTAGTTCTCCTTAAAAAAAAAAATTAAAATTCACTGATAGCATAAGTTTTCAGCATTGGTGGGATAAAAAGGAGAGAAAATCCCACAGCTGAGTTGTGCTACATTTTCCATCTCTCCTGGGAAGAAAGGCTGGGAGAGTTGGGCTTGTGCAGCCTGGAGAAGAGAAGGCTCTGGGGAGACATCCTGGGGGCCTTTCAGAAAGATGGGGACAGACTTTGGAGCAGGGCCTGTTGGGACAGGACAAGGGGGGATGGTTGGAAACTAAAAAAGGGAAGTTTAGACTGGAGAGAAGGGAGAGATTTTGGACACTGAGGGTGGTGAGAGCCTGGCCCGGGTTGCCCAGAGAGGTGGTCTCTGCCCCATCCCTGGAACCATTCCAAGGGAGGTTGGCTGGGGCTCTGAGCAACCTGCTCTAGTTGCAGATGTCCCTGCTCCCTGCAGGGGGGTTGGACCAGATGACCTTTAGATGTCCCTTCCCACCCAAAGCAGGCTGAGATCCTCCTGAACAAGCCATCCCTGCAAGCACTAAACTACCCCAAGAAATTCCTTGACTGTTTTATTTCTCCCTGTAGCCAGGAAACTGCTCTGAAGCCAGACACGTCCCTTCTGCAGGGACCAGCACTACGTCTCTGCACCCAGCTTTTTGACTCTGCCCCTTGCACAGTGACCCAGTCCCCAGGAGTCACAGGAAAAAGGGCATTTTTAGGGCACCGCAGCTCGACAGGCGATGCGCTCAGTGAGCGGCAGATGGGGCTGAGGGGAGGCAGCTCCTCCTGTGCCCGACATCCAAGGGCTCCCATCCACGTGGCACTGAGGCCACTTCTCCCCTCACTCGCTGCCAGGACCAGGAGGATGGAAAACAGCAGCTTTTAAATCATAGAATTGTCAGGGTTGGAAGGGACCTTGAAGATCATCTACTTCCAACCCCCCTGCCATGGGCAGGGACACCTCCCACTAGAACAGGTTGCCCAGAGCCCCATCCAACCCGGCTTTAGAAACTTCCAGGGATGGGGCTTCCACCACCTCTCTGGGCAACCTGTGCCAGGGTCTCACCACCCTCATGGGCAAGAACTTCTTCCTAACGACCAATCTAAATCTCCCCTTCTCTAGTTTGGATCCAGTCCCCGTTGTCCTATCACTACCTGACATCCTCAAAAGTCCCTCCCCAGCTTTCTTGTAGGCCCCCTGCAGATCCTGGAAGGGCACCAGAAGGTGTCCTGGGAGCCTTCTCTTCTCCAGACTGAAGAACCTCAACTCTCTCAGCCTGTCTCCATAGGAGAGCTGTTCCCCCCTTACTCAGGGAGCTGTTTGGCTGGAGATCATCGTCCAGCTGGCTTAGCTGGGAAGAAAAATCCAAACACAGCCCAACGGCATCCCCCTCTCCCATCCGCGAGAAAACCTCCCAGCTACTCTTCCACATCCCAGAGGCACCCTCTGCAGACAGCCCTGCGGAAATTTTGGCAGGCAAAAGGATCTCACGGCCGGAATTATTCTACCTGCGGCAAGCGGAGCGAATTCAGCAGCGCAACGCCGTACACCTGCCTTCAAAACCCCTTCCATGTCGGAAAGAATTCCGGAATAAATCCCTTACAAACGCTTCAATAAATCGCTGCTGCTGAGCTTCTCCTAATCTCTGTCTTAGCAGGATCTCATTTCAGCTCCAGCTTACAGAAGCTTTCCAGCCTGTTATACCCATATATTTAAAAGATAGCTACATTTCAGCAAGAAGTTTGGAAGAAATATAGGAAACAAAAATAAATAAACCGAGTCTTAGAGCTTCGGGGCTTATACAAAGCGTTATCGGACAGGATAAAGATTCCACCTGGATGAAATCTTGTGCAGAAGGGTACAGGCACCGAGTGGAAAAAAAAAAAAAAAAAAGAAAATTGCATTCGAAGAGGATGCAGAAAGCCTGCGCCGTGGCTACAGCCGCTATTTATTCAGCTTGAATTCTGCTGCATCACCTCACAAACCAGTCACAGCAACTCCTGAATCGTTTCCTGAACCCACAAACCCAGCATCACACAGCAGATCCCCCCCCCCCAGAAGACATCGTTCCAAGCTTTTAAATTATCAATTTAATTGACAGTACTTTTGATTAGGGGGCGGCAAATGGTAGTTTAGGTTACCGAGGGATTCCGCTCTCGTTAATATTGCAGCGAGAGATCGATAACGAAGCGCCTGCCACGAGACAAAGGCCTGCTCGCCGAAGGTGTTGCCCTGCAACGTGGCGTACGGCTGACGGTCCAGGGTTGGGTAACCTGGGTGGTTATCTCCAAACTCCAGCTGAGAGTCACGGAATGGCTTGGCTTGGAAGGAACCTTTAAAGGTCGTCTAGTCCGATTCCCCCCTCAATGAACATGTTCCTTAACACAGAATCACAGAATGTCAGGGGCTGGAGGGGACCTCGGAAGATCATCGAGTCCAACACTCCTGCCAGAGCAGGAGCACCCAGAGTAGATCACACAGGAAGGAGTCCAGGAGGGTTTAGAAAGTCTCCAAAGACTCCACCACCTCTCTGGGCAGCCTGTTCCAGGCTCTGTCACCCTCACTGGGAAAAAGTGTTTCCTTGGGTTTACACGGAACCTCCTCTGCTCCAGTTTGCACCCAGTGCCCCTTGTCCTGTCATTGGGTGTCACCGAGAAGAGCCTGGCTCCGTCCTCCTGACACTGCCCTTTCCATGTTTATAAACATTCCTGAGGTCACCCCTCAAGCTCCTCTTCTCCAAGCTCCAGAGCCCCAGCTCCCTCAGCCTCTCCTCAGCAGGGAGCTGCTCCACTCCCTTCAGAAGCTCAGGGGCTCTGCGCTGGACTCTCTCCAGTAGTTCCCTGTCCTTGTTGAACTGGGGTGCCCAGCACTGGATCCAGTCCTCCAGGTGGGGCCTCACCAGCGCAGAGGAGAGGGCGAGGAGAACCTCCGTCGCCCTGCTGGCCACGCATAGATACAGACATAGATATAACAGGCTCACATCCCTTGTAATAAAACAAAATTATCTACTTATTCCCAATTTATTCAGCTTCTGGATGAGGTGGGGGCGGTCATTATTAGCAGCAGATTATTGTCCACAGATAACCTAGTGGAGGTATCTCCTACCATTTCAACCTCCTGGTGGCTTCAACAGTTTCCTCGCTTTGCTCTTGTCCTGCATCCTCACCCTAGAGAGGGGCTGTAGGTAGCAGGATGTGGCCATCAGCTGAGCTGATGGACCTTTCCAGGTCCCTTCCAACCCAAACCATTCAATGATTCAGTAGTGACGACAGTAGCGCACCTTCCAGGCAGCAATTTCTTCTGCCTCTCCCCAGCTATTTCGAATGCACCACTCTTGCTAATCCTGCCAAAACTCCTTTACCCCGTTCAGTAAAATCAAACCTACTACTCTACACCCTACATCTCTTCACCTTGCCTCCAACTGCTACATTTTATAGAAAAATTCAAATACCAGCATCATCCTCTCAACACAAGAGTTTGTCCGCGGGCTCCTCGGCTCAGGGGTTCGTCTCACGGAGCGGAGGTGGCTGCTGTTTTCTCCATTCTCTGGGCAGGAATGGGATCCCAGCTTGTCCCCACTTCTGCTACATGCAGAAATCAGCCACCACCGTTCAGCTGATCCATTCTTACCAACACCCCAACACCAATGGAACAGCATCTCATAGCCAAACAAACAAAAAAAAAAATAAAATAATAAAATAAAATAAACCGACACTTTTTTTGCCAACCGCTTCCGCTGAGAAAATTTCAGAGTGTTTCCAGATAGTCACTCAATCTTTCTACATCAAGGCAAATTTTTTTTCCATTAAAGCATCTTCATCCATCACTGGTGGCCTCCAAGCGCTCCGACAGAACCTTCAGACACAGCACCTCCACCGGCATGAAGCCCGGCCATAAATCTACGCCAAAGAGTCTTTTGGAAATAGAGCTCGAAATACAACATTGCATTTACAAAATGACAATACCATCCGAAGGAGGCACCAACAGAATCCTCATGAACACCAGTCTAAGTTCTCCTACAACAGGCTCTAAAACTACTCCAAGTCAACAACACAGCTCTACAGCTTTGGTCCAGAAACCAACGGCTCCAAAAAAACACAAAACAAAACACAAAACCCAACTTAGGGCACAAATTTCCTCACAGAAAAAAAAACAAAAAGCACGTGTCTCTCAATCACCAAACTTATTTAATGAGGGTAATTTTGCATATAATGAAGCACATGTCGCCAAGAAAACATTGATTTTAAAATCCCCATGGGCCACCACTGTTACTTTTCAGTTGGGGTTGTCCGAGAGCCCACGTAACGCGGGCAACGCAAGGACCACGAGAAGAGGAAGGTCTTACAGAGAGCCCCTGAACCCTCCTCTTCCAGCTTCCAGGAATTTCAGCCCGTTTCTGACGTCGCCCAGGCCGTATAATCCAGGAGCTGGGAGGTGGCGGGGGAGGGAATAAGACTGAGAAAAACAGGGATTGAAAGCAGCTGTTTTGGCAAAGATCGGCCCTTAACTCGCATAGACAAAAAAATAAAAACAAAACACCTCAGCTGAGCTAAATTACAGATAAACACACCAAATGGGAAAAAAAAATAAATAAAAAGGAAAGAAAAGACATAAAAACAAATTAGCACCTGCACTTGACAGACTGAGGATCAATTCCAAGCGTCATCACACCGATGTGAGGTACATAAAGATCTCGGGTTTTATTAAAGGTGTAAATGAGGATTTTTTTTACCTTTGGAAAAATATATTACTGCATTTAAAGACTCTAGAGTACGTTAGGTCAAGCTGAGCAAGCAAGGGGGGCTGGTGGAACACAGCTCCTACGTAATTCTTTTATTTGTGAGCAAATTAAAGGAACCAAACCCGACACCCACAGCGTTTTGTTTCCCACGGTATTTTCCTTCCTACATTATTTTCTTGCCCTTCTTTTCCTCACATTCCTCAAGCAACTGATGTCACCACTTGGGGAAAACAACCATTTTGCAGTCAACTCCCTAACGCAGAGGCCCTGGATGTGAGGTTTGTGTCCGCACCGGCACGATTCGGCTCATCCCAGACCTCAGCCGGATGGTTTCTGCTTGTCCCAGCTCCATCCTTACCTCCTTTCTCATGAAGTGAGATCATTTTTGATCTCACTTCATGAATTTGAGATCATTACCCCATTAAGGACTCCTCTCCTCAAACCCAACTTCCACCTCCAGCAAGAATAAGAGGGGGCTGGTGCCACCAGATCACCTGCAACTTCCCACATCGAGGATTAAACGGTTTCCTTTGTCACCCAGCAAAGTTAACGAGGAATTTAAGGGGCCTCCTGGATGCGAGGAGCACGTTACATCCACAGAAAATATATCCCCATAAAAAGCTCTTTTCAAAGATGTCAAGTTTGCAGCTGAATGTCATTTTTATCACAAGTTACCTTTATTTTCTTTGTATGTTGAGGCACGACCTGCACAGAAACCACGATTGCCTTGCACACAAGAAATATTTTTCAATGTTCAGCCCCTTTATTTCTATTTTCCAAGTTTTCTCGCAGAACTTATAACACCTCAGGGGGAAAAAAAAAAAAAAAAAAGCTCACTAAGTGATGTCATTTAACTCAACAGCCTCTACCCCACACAAATCAGGCACAGGCAGTGGTTTAATAGCCACGGCGCAGCAAATCTCCTCACTCCACCAAAATCAGCCACAAGGAGAAGAACCTCACAGAAAAATTAAAAGCTAATTAAGAGCCACCCTTTCCCAACTCAAACCCACCGTTCAATCTCCCAGCAGGTATCCATCAACCCTTTTTACTGCTCAAAAGAGGGCACACAAAAAAAATCCAATTATGGGAGAGATTTCAAAGTTGTCTTCATGAGGTTTATCATTATTTTTCCCAGTATTTCGACCAAATAAGCAGGGTGAGGAGAAACCACAATACTTTTGGTTTGGAAAGTAATAAATCTGATTTTGTTTTTTTCCGCAAAAGCCTCATTTGGTTTCTCCCTCACAGCCTGTACGAGGAAAACGCCAAGTTTCCCACCAGCTGCAGGATTTACAACTACCTCTATCCAACCAAGTGTTTTCCTTGTCAGTGCCCAACAGCTTTGCCACAGGACTGGGGCTACCGGCGAGCAGCACGGGACCAGCAATCCCAGTTTCTCCAGTAACCCCATTCCTTGGGGCACCATCTCCAAACCGCCGCGCTGTCGGAGGCGTGCGCTGGACAACGTAAAAGAAAACCAATAAATGGTGACACACAAGGTTTTAAGTGACGTTCATCTGGCTCGAAGGAGAGTTAAAGAGGCTGTGTGTGACCGTGTCACCGCCACAGTCACCCGTCCTGATGGTTGTACGGACCAACAGCCCCGCTCACCTCCAAAAGAGCTGGATGATCCCGCCGTGGATGCGCTGACAGGAGAGAAAGGGCTTTGGGAAGCTGAGCCTCACGGTCCAGCCCCATCCCGGGGGCCAGGGAAGATCCCGACAACAGCCCAGCCACCAGTGATTTCCAGCTGGGGCGGAGGTGAGCTCACAGGGATGGAGCAGGCGATGCTCGGCCAGTCCCTCACCCCCGATACCATCGCGTCCGCGTTTCGCTTCACCCCAAAAATCCACTTCCCCTCCAGCAAGGAACACCCGGCCGCCTGGCCTCCTACGACGGCAACATCTCCCCACCCTCCAGCCTTTCCGGGAATTCCCGAGGATGAGCGTCCCACGGCGAAAGGGACACGCGTGTGTGCGCGTCCCAGCCTCGGGGACACCCTCGGAGGGCGACCGCAGCCGCGGGCNCCGCCGCCGCCTCCGCCTCCTACTCCCGCTCCTCCTCCTCCTCCTCCTCCTCCCCTCAGGCGCCGCGGCGGCGGGAGCGGAGCCGCCTGCTGGACACCGCCCGTATCGGCGGAGGGGCCTCATCCCCCGGTGCCGGGTTCCCGCCTGCTGAAAAGGGTGTGATGTGGAACCATAGAATGGTTTTCGTTGGAAAAAGAGCTTTAAGATCGTGGACTCCAACTGTTGGCCCAGCGCTGACAGGGCACCACTAAACCATGTCCCTCAGCACTACACCTCCACGGTTTGGAAACCCCTCCAGGGATCATGGGGACTCCAGCCCTGCCCTGGGCAGCCTGGGACAGGCCTGGACAACTCTTTCCATGAAGAAATTGTTCCTCAGCTCCAACCGAAACCCTTCCTGGTGCAACTTGAGGCCATTTCCTCTTGTCCTATTCCTTGATCCTTTTGAGAAGAGACCAACCACCCCTAGCTCCAACCTCCTATCAGGGGGTTGTGGAGAACCAGAAGGTCTCCCCTGAGCCTCCTTTTCTCCAGGCTGAACAAGCCCAGATTCCTCAGCTGCTCCTCATAAGATTTGTGCTCTGGGTGTGGGGATGACAACCGAACACCAAAGTTTCAAATGGGGCTTTGGCTCCACTGTCTGGCCCCATTACAACTTCCACACCAGTCGAAACATAAGAAGTCAAACCTACTATCTCTGCATATTGAAAGAGTCTCTATTCTTCCTGCTCCTCACAGAGGCACTGAAGATGGTTCAGGGCTGAGGATGTGCCAGAGCACCAGAGCCGGGTGTTTGACAGCGTTGAATTCTCCTTGGGCGGCAAACGCAAGCTTGGGTGTCCTTGTTTCCCCACAATCACCAGTGTGATGCAGCTTGGAAGGATCTGAGAGTCCTCTGTCAGGATTGGGCAGCCTCTTTGGATCCTTCCAACAGCCTCCCGGGATCCTTCCCCTTCCTGCTCAGCCAGCCATTAACTTACCAGTGGAGCTGGGGTGAAAGGGACAAGTCTGACACCCTTTTGCATCCACCTTTCCCTCCAAGAAACCTCTGCAGCAGTTTGGGCTGCACAGGGCCGGTGAATCAGGACGGTGAAACCCAGAATAGAAACATCAGCTGAAAACTAGGGCAGGGAGGAGGGGATTTACTGAAGGAAAGGCGAGAATCAGGGAGTCTGAAGGCACATCTCGCTTACTTTTGTCTCCAGTCCCTAGGATACCACCTCTCACAGAACAAGGGAAGTCTTCCTGCAGAAGAAATCTCTCCTCCAAGGAGGGATTCGAGGACACGCTGCTTTCAAAATTCCATCTCCGTGCACACCGTGTTTATTTCAGGCGTACCGAAGGATGACAGACAATTAGAGCTTGTGTGAAAAGACCATCACAAGAAAACGGGAGAACATCTGCGAGTATTTGTGTCTTCGGCGGAAAACTTAATCAGAGCCTAATTACCTCCCTTTGGCATCGTCTTGACTGGGAAACGGCAATTTAGTCGGAGGCTCGAATTTTTCAGCAGCCGCGGCGGCGCAAATGGGCACGGCCCCAGGAAGGCGTTTGATTTTAATGAACGTGTTTGTAGATCAAATGACTGCAAGTCAGCAATTTTCTCGCTGGTAACCATTTGCAAGAAATTGTGTGTTAATTTAAATGACTGCTTCTATGCAAGCACTAAAATAAATGGAATTATTATACATGATGGGTAAAATCGCCACAGTTTCTATTAGGGCAGAAATTAAAAGTACTATCAGACCGCGGTTCCAGAATTAATTAGTCGTGAGAAGGAAATGTGCAGCCAAGTTGTACATTAAAGAACCAAAGAAAACGCAATTTCTACTTATTAATACATTATTTGGAGGAAAGAGATGTTCTGTAGATGAGGGGAGTATCTAAATAGATAGTACAGTTTCACAAAGTTGTAAAAGAAACATCATCCAACCTTTCTTGTGCCAGCACCTCATACTCAAGTCCAAAATGTATCTGTTGATGATAGAAACGTAGCCTCCCTGATCCACATCAGCGTTCCTAGCTCTGCTTTCTCACAGTCACGTCCAAGAGGCTTCCGATCCTGGGTTTATGCCGCTGATGAGTTTCAGGAGACGCTCACGAGCTGGAGCCAACTGGAGCGAGTAACCCCAAGGCTGATTTTGTCTCCAGTTGTTGAGTAGAGAAAAACAACATAGTGTGATGTTCTCTGATATCTACAGACCTTTAGAATGGTTTGGGTTGAAAGGGACATCTAAAGGTCATCCTGTCCAACCGCCCTGCAAGGAGCAGGGACATCTGCAACTAGAGCAGGTTGCTCAAAGCCCCAGTCAACCTTCCTTACAATGGTTCCAGGGATGGGGCAGAGACCGCCTGGGCCAGGCTCTCACCACCCTCAGCATCCAAAATCTCTCCCTTCTCTCCAGTCTAAATCTCCCTCTTTTAGTTTCCAACCATCCCCCCTTGTCCTGTCCCAACAGGCCCTGCTCCAAAGTCTCTCTCCATCTTTCTGACAGGCCCTTTGGAGCCCTGAAAGGCCCCCAGAAGGTCTCCCTGGAGCCTTCTCTTCTCCAGGCTGAACAAGCCCAACTCTCCCAGCCTGGCCTCCCAGCAGAGGGGTTCCAGCCCTCTGTACCCCACAAAGTCTAGAAGCTGGGGATCTGAAGAATGCAGCATCTTTAAATCTGTTTTCAGGGCTCTCCAGAGAAGGCCTGAAGAAGATTGATGCTGGAGAGAAAGGGGAGAGGATGGAAAATGAAGCTGCTGTGGGATTTGATGCAATTTAGCTACGCTGACAGAGCTCACTTGCTTCAACAGAAAAGAAATTTAAGAAATTGGAAAACTGAAAATAAATAAAGCAAAAATATAATAATAATGGGTAGATGTCCACGTGTTTAGCCCAACAGAGCTCCAACAGCGATCTGTCTTTGTCTGTCTCACAGTCCACTGGTCACCTGTCTTTTCCTTGCTTTCCATCACAAATCAAACGCATTCTCAGAAATGTCAGCTCTTTGGCAACTGTTTCACCCTGGCTTCCAATTTGCCGGAGGAGCCGCAGGACCTCCGACAGCTTCTGGCAGGACCCGGCCCCTTCATCCCTTGTTTCGCACTATGGAAGTAACATTATTCCAGTAGAAGTGGTGGAGACTTTCCCAGGAGCAATTACAGTCACTGTTACGAAAAGTATCTTTTCTACATGATAGGAAATAGACAATATTTGAACACCAACAATTTATTCCAGGTATTCCAACATGATAGTGAACTTGTTAGCTCCAAGGAAGATGAAATCACGTTTCGAGTTTTCTATCTACAAGGCCTGTAAACGCAAAATCTATAACGCGTGGTCGCAGCTTTGCGAGGAAGAAATTCAAGGAGGAACGTCCATGGTCTTATTAAAGTGCACGAGGCCGAGTAGAATCCTAGAATGGCTTGAGTTGGAAGGGACCTCAAAGATCATCTCGTTCCAACCCCCCTGCCATGGGCAGGGACACCTCCCGCTAGACCAGGTTGTCCAGAGCCTCATCCAACCTGGGCTTAAACACTTTCAGGGCTGAGGCTCCACGGTTTCTCTGGGTAAGACGTTCCAGTCACAGGTACAGACCCGTGATTTCTATCACTGCAAACAGACCTCAGCTAAAAAATACACAGAAAATGCTTCAAAGCGTGGATAATTGGGCAAAAGCATTGAGAGTGTGTTACATCCTAGCAGCAGCTCATTTAATGACTTCAAAGAGGTATTTGTCTAAGATTTTTACACTTGGAATCTAAAATTATGAGTAGCTAGGAAAATAATTCAGCATTCAAGATATAACTGCTACAGAAATTGCAATAAATGGAAGCCTGCCTTGCCAGCTCTTCTCTCCATCTCCACCTCCAGGGTTACTCCTAAACATTACAAACCTTGACGCAGCTTCAAAGCCGCATTTTCTCACACTGAAAATATTGCATAGGCCGTATTTTCTGCTTTTTACAAGGCCAAAAGGGTTTTTTGCTCCACTCTTGAAGTCTAAAGATCTAGTGTAAATCCAGTCTAATCTTAGATCTAGTCTAAATCTCCTCTCTTTCAGTTTGAAACCATCCCGTCTTGTCCTGTCCCAACAGGCCCTTCTATAAAGATTGTCCCCATCCTTCTTCTAGGCCTCCTTTAATTATCAAAAGGCCACAATAAGGTCTCCCCGGAGCCTTCTCATCTCTAGGTGGAACAAGCCCAGCTTTCCCAGCATGACCTCATAGAAGCAACCGAGGAAACTTTGTGGTAGAACTGAGGAACGTTCTCATAGAAGCAACCGAGGAAACTTTGTGGTAGAATTGAGAAACGTTCTCATAGAAGCAACCGAGGAAACTTTGTGGTAGAACTGAGGAACGTTCTTGCAGCAGAGTTGTTTTAAACCAGGGTTTTGCTCATCGCCTTTGCGTTGATGCCGATGTGGTGGCTTTGGGATCTTCTGTCTTTTCTTCTTCCGAGATGGAAACCATCAGTTCCTGCTGACTGCTCGTGGGAAGGGTTGCTGCTCCCGAGGAGCTGGTGACAGCGCAATATTCTGGCTGTCACTCCAACACCAACGTCAGAGCTTAGAGATCAATAACTATCTAGTGATGGAGTTCTCAGCTGAGAAAATTTAGTCATTTTCTGGGAAGAAATCCAAACAACATTTAAAAACATGTTTGGGTTTGTTTTTTTCCAATAGCGCTGCGAAAAAGGTCAGAGCAAGAGAAGAATGAAATCCAAAGATGGAACAGTACAAATCCAGCGCACAAGGTCTGGAGACACAAAAATCCTTGTGCTCACATCCCTCTCACTTTTCAAAACATTTGCTGTTATAATTTTGCCGTTCAGTTGAGCTTCAAATTTTTCATCTCCAGCTACTGCAAAATTCACAAGGCTTTACTCGATTTCCCTCGCCCACTCCAAAAGGCGCAAACGAATCCCTAATTCCATCACCTCTCAGAACGCTGGCTGCAAAGTGACCAAGAGAAAAAAAAAAAAAAAAATCAATCTCATTCTTATTATTCCGTAGTACATTAATAAAAATGTGTTTCAGTTACAATTTACCCATCCTAGAAGAGGTGGAGGCAACACCGGCAGCGCCTGGCCCGATCCTGCAATGCCACACGTACCTCGGCCTCGCGTGGGGCTTTCTCGACTCCTTTTGAGGCCGAGTACAGCTCAAGGATCTTGCCGTCTGTTCTCCCATGTAGTGAGTGATAGGACAAGAGGAACCAGCCTCAAGTTGCACAAGGAGACGCTGAGGTTGGAGCTGAGGAAAAACGTCTTCGTGGAAAGAGCTGTCCAGGCCTGGCCCAGGCCAAGGGTGGAGTCCTCACCCCTGGAGGGGTTTCAACGCTGTGGAGATGTGGCGCTGAGGGACAGGGGTCAGTGGTGCTCTGGTAGGGATGGGTTAACTGTTGGACTCGATGAGCTTCAAGGTCTCTTTCAACCAAAACGATTCGATGGTCTCAGCTGCTGAGCTCACCTGCAATTAGACGTGGAAAATGGAATATGAAAAGGACGTGAAGGCCGTGTGTGAGGGGCAAGGGTGGTACCACAAAGGTGACATCCAAGGCAAATCACGTGTAAGAACGTGTTTGTACCACAGAGAATGAAATATAGATGAAATGTTTGTGAGTAAAAGTTTTCATTTAATATTTTTACATACCTGGTTGCTTAAAGCAAACTAACTTGTACATGAGCAGAAGAGAAATACTGGTGTATTCTGCCTTTAAAAGTACAGGGCTACACGCAGTTTTATATAGCAAAGGATTCCAAATCTCTCTGCTGTCTGATTCATCACAAATTACTCCGATTTTTCTGCCTGACTGTTGCGCAGGGCTGAGTCTGGCTTAGTGGGGGTAGCGTCGGTAAGACGCCGATCGGGTAAATATTTTCTGAATCAGAGGAAACCAATCTCTTCTCTTTTCTCGCGACTGATGAGGTGTCTCACGTCAAACTACCGTTTTCATCACCCGTTCGACGATGCTTTTGTGGGTCGCCGTGAGGAAAAGACGAGACGAGGAATCGCGCCGTCGGCAGAGAACGGATTAGCTTCAAGGTGGCAGGGAAGAAAAAAGGCAAATTACGGTCTCATTTACAGAGCAATTCCCCTGACTGCCGGAGAGTTCCAACGATTTGAGCCATAACCATTTGAGCTGAGTCACCGTAAACTAAAGAGAATTGAAAACGACTGCTTGGAAAGGCACCACGGGCGATCGACTACAGCTCTCAGTCTCTGGTATTTAGCATTTTTAGAGGCGTGGGTGCTCGGTTCACGTCAAGTTGATTCTCTCAAGCCTGCCAAAAATTTATTCCCTCCAAGTTAGTACTGAGACAAATACCAGTTCTTTAATATATAGATTTTTTTCTTTAGTATATAGAGACTTTTTTCCTTAATATAGAGACTTTAATATAGAGACGTTTTTCCTTAATATAGAGACTTTTTTTCCCTAATATAGAGACTTTTTTCCCCTAATGTACTTCACAGGGGACAAGTGGCCCAGCAGGGCTGACAGCAGGTGGGCAGATTTTTACCTCAGCTTCTTAAAAAAATATTCTGGGACTCTGCTCTTTGTATGTGACTAATTGGAGATTAGAGCTATTGGATTAATAAACCAGTAGAGGTGGCTCAGTCTGATAAAGCTTCTCCATAATACTGTGGTTAAAATTTAACTGATACACTGGACAGAAAATGAGAGGCAGGGCTGTTGTTCCTTATCTCTGTAGAAGGGCTGAGAAGCTTCCCTTTGCTCTTCGATACTTAAATCATATACTGACTGATTTTTGCTATGTTACGTATGTTAAGTCCATATATGAGGTGCATAAATTATTTGTGAATGAAAGGTATAAATTCTTCAAGGCAATGACATCAGAAGCATCACTGAAGTCCCACATAATTTAAAAAAAAAAAACAACAAACTAAATACACCAGACTGTGTCCTATAACAGACCAGAAATAAAAATACAACCTTTGAAAGGTTAATTTAAAAAGTATAACATGGAATAACGACATTATAATTAGCAGAAATAAAAGCTAATGGAATCTCTGTTACTTTATCCTGACAACAGATTATTCATTTACATTTCAAATTTCACACAAATAAAACTGGGACCCTGGTGCTTAGTTTCCCTCCAGTCCTAGAAATTGGGCTTCAGGCTTATTAAGCAACGTATGTTCTGCTTGATATCATGTTGTTACTGGTTTTGTCTTTGATTTGGGTAGAATAAAAGAATAGATTTTCTTGCTTTATAGTCCTAGAACAGATTTTCTTGTGTATCGCTCCCTTTACATATCCAGTACTTGGTTGAAATGAATTCCTATTCAAGGTATTGGTTTCTTCCCTGACGAAAATATAAAGGCCAAAAAAAAAAAAGGAAAGGAGTTATTGTGTGAAAATATATGGAATTTAATTAAGAATTACAGCTCTTCCTTAGAAAATGATCTATTGACAGTAGATAGAACCACAGACAGTAGATAGACCAACCCAGTGTTTTCACAAAGAGCATAAAGAATTTAAAAGAGGTCTCAAAAGAGATAGTTGGGTGGCTGTTAAGCAACCTGGGAATTTGAACAGAGAAGGAAGATTTTATTACTCTTTACCATAACACATTAGATAGAGATTAGACACAGATTTAGAAAAAATTCTTTCCAGCCGACTTATCAACCTTCCATGAGAAAAAGCAAGAAGAGACCAAGAGAATTTTGTCAGCAAGGAAAAAAATCCCCCTGAAAGCCATAAGGCTCTAGAAGATGTCTCCAGAGCCGTGATCTGAACAGCTACAGTTTGGAGAGACAACCATAAATCACCTGCCAACGGCTCCTCCCGGCCTTTGCCGGGCTGGTTTTGTTGTAGCTATGGCAACACCTTTTCTCCTGACCAAAGTTCAATGATTTTACATTTTTATTACTGCGGCTGTTGGCTTAAAATTTACCAGGGTAACTTCCTGCCAGCACAGAGCAGATCCCAGATAGCCAGGAGGAGGAAACAACCTCATGCTAAGCAAGACTAAAGAGAAGAAAAATACCCTGAAGCGGCGGAAAAACCCTCTGACAAAATGCCGTCCCGTCAAAAAAGAACCATGTTTGGATCCGCTTTTTCCACCTCTCTCTGCGCTTTCGTGACGATTTGCGTCGTGCTGTCGAGCCAGCGCTGGGTCAGTAGCGAGCTTCGCTTCTCTGGCACGAACTCCAGCTCTACCGTGAGTCTCACCTACGGACTTTTTAGCGGTACCTGCGAACAGTCCATCCAGGGGGGACTTCAGTTTCCAGAAAATGATTTCCAAGGTGAGCGGTGTTGCGCCTGGAAAGGGATGGGGTCTTCTCGCTCGTGCAGGCGACGGGCGTAGGAACCGCGGCTCATTCTTGTATTAATCCCTGATTATGCTTTGAGAACAAGAATATCTGGAAAACCAGATTTTAGATTAGACATAAGGAGGAAGTTCTTCACTCTGAGGGTGGTGAGACACTGGAACAGGCTGCCCAAGGAAGCTGTGGATGCTCCCTCACAAGGCCCCGTTGGACGGGGCTTTGAGCAACCTGGGCTAGTGGGAGGTGTCCCTGCCCATGGCAGGGGGGTTGGAAGGAGACGATCTTCAAAATCCTCTTCAACCCATTGTCTGATGCTACGACTATTAAACCAGTCAAGATTTAAGTGGTATAAAATAAGACCCCCGAAAGGCACAGAAATGCTGCAGCATTCTCGCCACGAGCAACTTCTTCTAACTACCTGGGCTCTTACCCTACACCTTAGAACAAAGGAAAAAATAAAATGTGGAAAATTGTGTAAAAATACTTTGCGTAAAGTTAATTCTAATTTTCATAAGCTTTCAGTGAAGAACAGAAAACAACATTCAATTCCCATTTTATTAAATGATTACAAACCTAATTCACTTCCTAGGATTTTTATTTTTTTTTTTTATTTCATTATGTTATTTGATTTAAAACATTTAACCACCTACTATCAAATAAGCACCATTCTCTTTCTGGGAGAAGATTTTAGGAAGCTGCTGAAGGATAAAGAACAAATCACGTAAAATCTATCTAGATACGCTGTTTATACGTGTGCTGAAGCTACACATTAATGACAATATTCCTTTTATTTCTTCCTTAAAAGCATCTCCTTCCATTTTTAAGTGGTGTTATCAAACTTAACCATTTGATTAGTATTTTCAGAACTTAGGCTTGTCTTTTTTTCTTACGCTAGACTGTGTGGTCAGCATTACAACATTTCTTGTCAGTTTTTATAATGCCTTTCATCTCTTACCCAACGTGTGGTTTTCAGTTGAGTCATCATTGTGACTTTCTGAAAAAAGAAAAAACCTCTGAGATGAGATTTGGAAAGAAAATTATTTAGAACAACTTTTCGGCAGACATCCAGTAGATAGAAAAATCAGTCGTATCTTACGTCGATATTCAACAGATCTTCCTTTGTGTCCATCTGCAGTTCTTGGTATTTATCCTCAATGGTAGGATTATTACAGGAGGAAAAGAATAAAAATGGTTCAATAATTAAGGAGGACAGAAGAACTGAAAGATAAGGGGGGAGTGACGCTGCTTGGGAATGAAACAAAGTTAAAAAATAAGAGGAAAGGCAGAAGGGACATTAATTTGGGGAAGGAGCAACCTTGGAGAAATTTAAGACCAGCATGAAAAATCGTAAGCATGACAAAAAGCAAAACACGAGGAAGAACAAAACAGAGACAAAAAATACGCCTATCAAGTACGAACCACAGTCACAAGACTAATTTCTCATAATTCAGGAAAGATTTACTTAATTCTACGCACAAGCAGCTCTACTGGTGTCATGAAAAGCCTTCACAAAGCCCAAAGGTAGATAAGCCTGAAAGCTGTTGCACGGATCAAGGACTGGCACTTATCTTACGGATCTTGTAGTCTCACCGAGGTCAAAGTAATAAAGTTGAGACCCACGTGTGAAAGAGGAAAAGGCCAGTCAAAAGAATCCTAACAAAAACTGGGAAGGGCAGGTCGAACAATTTTGATACATTAAATGTACTCCTAGAAATTTTTTCTTTTCTGGTAGGCTGTTGTAAGATGTCCCAGCCTGGAGAAGCCACCAAGGTAGAGCACAAGCAGGCCTAAGCCTCTAGATGGTTCCCATCTCCTAGCTCTTTCCCAGTTTAATTTAGGAATTATAAATTTCTCAGCATCTAGTGAGGTCATAACGTCACAAATACAAAATCATGAGTCATTCAAAGCAGTTTATTTGAAGTCCTATCAGAACAACCACAGTCATTTTGTAGACGAGTAAATAAGCAGCTATAAAAATAGTTTATATAATATCTCCCCATGTCAATTGGCCTACACCCCTAACCTTGCACCACATCCTCAGCCTCTTACCCATAAGGCTCTGTGTGAAACCAGGAGTCCACCCATGGAGAAATGGTTGTCGGGCAAGGACACAGCCTGGCAGGAATACGGGAATGTTTCTTGCCTTTGTCTGCAGAGCAGCTGACACATCCCAGTCCCAAGGATCTGGGCACTACCATCAGGTAGATTTTAATTACAATGAATAGGGACTCACAGAATGCTTGGAACAATAGAATCACAGGGGTTGGAAGGGACCCCTGGAGATCATCTAGTTCAACCCCTTTGCCAGAGCAGGCCGCACAGGAACGGATCCAGCTGGGGTTGGAAAGTCTCCTGAGAAGGAGACTCCACCACCTCTCTGGGCAGCCTGGGCCAGGCTCTGTCACCCTCATAGGAAAGAAGTTTCTCCTCACATTGAGGTGGAACTTGCTGGGTTCCAGTTTGTGCCCATTGCCCCTCGTCCTGTCTCTGGGCACCACTGAAAAGAGCCTGGCCCCTTCTATTTGACATCCACCCTTCCGAGATTTGGAAACGTGAATCAGATCCCCTCTCAGGCTTCTCTTCTCCAGACTGAACAGCTCCAGGGCTCTCAGCCTTTCCTCATCAGAGAGATGTTCCAATAAAGAGGTTTGGTTCTTTGCATGGTCTACCTGCATTTTGGCAGTGGTGGTGGTGGCTTTCTCCCCATGCTCATCATTTAACAAAATTTTTAAAATTCAATCTCAATTCTCACGTTTCAATTCTCACATCTCAGCCATTTAGAGATGAACAAAATGAAGGAGCTTCAGGAGTTGCTTGTTGCTTTCAATAGCTGCTGGAAGCAGGTCATGCTTTACGAAGAGTCTTACTATGGACTTGCCCACATCCCTCACTCATTCTGTCGGGCACGTATCCGGGATGAAAAGAGCTGATTTGAAATTAATTCCAAGGCTCCACATTAGGCACGATCGTCACATTTTATATTAAGTATGATTCCAGACATTCTTGAAATAGGCAAAATACCTGACAGAATTGCATACATATTATTTTTAAAACCAAATAGCCAGGTCCTCCAAAGACAGTAAATGTCTTTTCTTTGATGCCATCCTTCAGTAAGTAACTATCCTTTTAGAAATCACAGCATTAAAAGAAAATTTTCAAGCGTGAAGGCAAAAGACAAACAAAGGAAGGTGGTTTCTGTGATTGTCCAGCGCATGAACTGCCAGGTCAGGGTAACCTCTTTAATAACCCACCACGAGCGACCTTAATAGAGCAATAAATCAATACAGCTACTTCAGAGGCTCTGGGGATGAGCAGAATGATCAAGTTATTTAATAACTCAAGTCCTTAGAGTCTTCATTAACTGTTTTAATGGGTTGTCCCAGAAAGGAACCACCTATGGATGTAACAGCCTGTAAAAGAGCTCGTTTACGGCTTTTCAAGTCAAATACGTAACAACAATGAGCAAGGTGCAGGAAGAGGCACTCCCAGAGTCTTGCAAAGTCAGGATTTATCTAGTGGCAGCCACCAAGGCCAACGGGAGACGATGAAGTCTTTGAAATTTGCCGCAGCAGAGAGGAATTGATTCACTTTAACTTGTAAAGTACATGACAAATGCTTGAAAAACGCTGGCACTTCATTAAAGGTATCATCAACTTCCAGATGTTCTATGGGATCTTCTGAGAAGGAGGAAGCCAGGTTGAACTCCACTTTGGTTTTTAGCTTGATTTTTTAATTTTTTTTTTTTGTTAAATGAGCAATTCAATGTGTGTCATAAGGGAGCACAGACCTCATAAAAGCTGCCAGGTCAACACTGCTTAGAACAGACCTCCAGGCTGGCAGCTGGATGTCATTCACACCCAGGTCAGTAAAATTTGGGAAATTCTATCCAACCATACAAGAGATAAGGATAAAAAAAAATATATAAGACGACACAGGAAATTGAGAGAGTAGTGAAGGCCAACCCCTCTGTTTTCATTCTGGAATTAGATTACTTTACACTGAGGTGGAGGGTTTTCTAACTATGGGTTACTATCGATTCCATTCAAGTAAATCAGCTACTGTAGATTCCTTCCGTTTGCACGGACTGCTTTATTTAGGAAAAATTAAATCCTGCTACCACGAAAATAGCATTTTAATTTTAATCCTTTAGTCTTGTGCTGTTGCAGGGGTTCTTACAACAGCCAGAATCTGGCAAAAATCACACAGCCCCAACCCGCAGGTCACTGACAGAGACAGACAAGACCAATTAAAAGCTGCAATAGGTGTAGCTACTCAAGTCTGGAGATGTCCCAAGTGATAAAATTAAGTGAGGCTACCGGTGGGAAATTACACAAAGCTGATGCAGGTCCAAACTCATTTCATTTCAAGGCTGCTTCAGCGCAAGCACATGGGGCAAGCAACAGCACGCTCACCTCCGTTTCGTGGAGTGATATCATGGAGACGTCATGAGCGATGTCTCCTCAATGCTCATCTTCCCTATTCTTCTAGGAAAAAAAATGCTTCGATTGACATCCCGCTTCCATAAAACATCCTTCCCTGCCACTTCCTCAAACAGAAGTGAACTTCTGCCAGGAATATTATAGAAAAGGAGAGAGGGAAACGCTCCATTTCATTCTTTCCCAATAGTGCTTCGCTTTCTTATGAGTGTTTATTTTCTTTGTTATTTTTTCTGCTATGATTTCTCCAATTTATGCACTAACCGAACACTTTGCATAATGGCTTTGCGTGAAAAGCAGCATAGAAAGGAAGTTTTCCTACAGACAACCATCTATCACAACACCCATTTGAGCAGAGCTCGAGAACATTGTTGTCGAATTTGTTACAGGGTAAAGGCAGCCACAGGCACATTAGAGCTGCCGTTTCAATCTTTAAATTGAAAAGAGGAAAATAATGTATTTCAACGCAGCTCTACTGCAATTACACTTGGAGCAGAGCGCGTTCGCATTTCTGTCTCTTCTTATCAGCAACGTATCAAAGAACGAGAAGGATTTAGGCAAAACCAAAAAAACCAAGAATATTATAGGCCTGGAGGGGTTGACTATATGTGCCGTGTATACATGGCTACCCACACATACAGCTGCAGCATCTACACCAGGTGGCAATCGATGTGTATCAGCCGTAGTAAGCTGGAGCGAAAAGGAGGGGTGCCAAGGTAGTTGATGTTAAGATGCAGGACGTCTTGAGACAAGGCCACCAGAGTGGTGACCTTGAAAGAAGGGCAAACCAAAGCAGGAGTTGCTCTTTTCTTCTAGGAGAGAGGAGCAGGTACTGCCTCCACCATTTATTTTTCCTTCTGGATGTGGAAAGAGACAAATCTAGTCAGGATACGAAGAGCAGCTCAGCAGCCGTCCATGAATGACCATCCTTGGTTACGTGTGTCCTACCAATGCAACTTTCAGGCTACTGGGTTTATGGGACTTTTAGAAGCTGTTCCCCCATAAAGCCATTAGCCTGGACTTTTGGAACCTGTTCCCCAGATTTATTCCATATGAGGGAGACTGCTGCCGTATTAAGAGGAAATAATCCACGATGGGAGCCAAATTTTATACAGGCAGCTGTAGAAGGTACCAGACATCTCAGGAGCGATGGGTAGAGGAACACTTAGTTTTCTGATCTGATTTAGGCATAACATTTCTGTCTGGCCACACAGAGAAGTATTACACACAGAGCAGAGAAGTATTAAGGAAGGGAAATTTACCACCCAACTGGATGCTCAGAAGGTTTGTGTGCCCACAGGATCAGCAGACACGCACTCATTTCAGCCTAAGGTACCTCCACTCCATTTTGGATTTAAGTTCACGCGCTGTGTCCAAACCTGCTGTTCCTTCTACATCCTGATCTCTACAGACCAGCTGATTATTAGCTTTTAATTACAATCAATAAGTCATAAGGTCATCCAAGCCCACCAGACTGTGCTGGGAAGGCTGATTCTTAACGCTGAGCCGCTGTGCTTCAGTTGCAGAAAATCTGAAGAGCACCAAGACAAGGAGCATGATCATTACGATTATTGTCATCCTGGTTCTCTGTTTACTGACTTCCCTTCTGAGTTCTGGATTTACCTGCACTAATGTTGTCAGTAATCCCTACCAGACGTTTTTGGGACCCATCGGAGTCTACACCTGGAATGCCTTAGGCGGTGAGTAAAGCATCCCACGCTGACCACTATTTTCCCTATCATACAGATGAGTTCCAGATTAAAAACCATATATCTGCAAAAGGAAACACTTGGAAAAATATTCTTGGAAAAGCTGGGTTTGTTTTTTAACTGCGTCTGCCAGGATACTTGAAAATTATCTTTTAAATGCGGGTGAAACAGTATTATTTATTTGAAGTGACACCATTGATCCAGTAAGAATCTGGATTGACTGGCAGCAAAAATGGAAATGAAGCAGGCCCAAGAGGTGTAGCATCATTTCATTCGTGATGCACCTGGAGAAGAGCAGAGTAAGCTGACAAATACAGAAGGAAACCGTAACGGAAAGGTACGACTGGAGCACAATTTGTGGCCTCTTTAAGACCTTGCCCCACTAATTTATGGCCGTTGTAGCACATTTGTTGCTGGGTTACCTACGTGCCAAACTAGGCCTCTGAGGTCTAATCTCTAGGATGGACTCTAGTTTCGTTTCTGAGAAATGTGTTGAATGAAATACATCCACAACAGCATTACTGTGGATCTAGGAGCATTTAACAGCACCGACTCACGGCAGAATTTATTCTCTTCTCCAAAAAAAACACTTTAACAGATCAAAATAAGTTTTAACAGTCCTTAAGCAGGAGAAAAATAAGACTACAGAGACACTGAGCTATTAGAGGTGTCAGCTCTGTTAAACAGCTCCCTGGAGGTGTCACCCCTCGTTCACCCGTAGGCGTGAGCCTGGCTGTTCCCAATGTACCTTCCTACCCTCTTCATCTTGCTATGGTAATGACTTCAGCTCTCACACTCAATTTGTCTCAAGAGGATTATGCATTCCTCTAATAATAGGTTTGCGCTCAGGAAATTTTCTTTAAAGGCATCTGATTACAGAGCACTTCAGCACGGGTGTTTTGTCCTTCAAAAGCTCTTCAGGCTCAAAGATGCTCCACTGGCAAAGCAGGAGCTTGTTCTCCCTTGTTCCGTGTCCCCAGCAGCTTCATCCTGTCCTGAGGCTGAAGCCCACGAGCTGCCTTTGCCACAATTCAGACCTTGGTGGAAAGAGAATCATATAAAGATAGTCTTATGTGGAGGATGTGAAACCCACCCCTTCTTCTCCAGCCACGGCTAACACAGCGTATAAAGAGAGATGCTGAAAGGAGCTGTGGATGCCTTGAGACACAATCAGAAGAGCAAGCAAAAGCCTGCCTTGGACTCGATGATCTTAAAAGATCTTTTCCAACCCTAAATGATTCCGTGATTCAGCTTTTGAGACAAGTAAATGATTGTCTCACCACATGAGAAAGTCCTTCGTCTCCCGCGCCCAAGCTTTGACCTGAAATGAAAGGACCGTGAACTTGCCAAAGCAAATATTAGTGAGAAAGTACAACCCCCACCTTGACTGAGGATTCTGGTTACTTTTTACAGCCCTGTAAGTTCTCTGACCTGGAAGTCTGTTTTGCCCTGGGCATATATTTGGGAACAGATATGGATCTAATAAGACATCACATTTTGGCTGATCAGAGAGTCGTTGGAAGAGACATAAGGTCTCTAAACTCCCGAGCAAAGCTGGGCCAACCCTGAACGGCCAACCACGTTGCTCAGGGTTCAGTCTGGTTATGATACCCCTTGAATTCAGGCTCATATCAAACAGGCATCCTGCCAATCACCCAAGGGGTGACACCCATCAGTGCTGAATTCAGTAAAAAAAAAAAAAATTACATTAAATGGCCTTATCTAAAAACAGTCAGTAGTTTCAGCAGAAGATATAGTTGCCAATGTCAAAACACCTGATAGATACTATTTGGTGGGACAAAAGTCCTTCAGATGCCCTCAGATTTTTACTAATGGAAAACAGATTAATCTGTGTCTTAGTCCAGGTATTTTAACCTATTTAAGGACAACATCTACAAGCAGCTATCTAAATATTACTACAGTTCCACCTCAAACGTTTGTATTTATGTTTTCCAGGAATCCTCACGCTTTTAGCCATGATACTTTTCCCTGTGAACATCGAAGCAAACAACCTGTCTGTCGAACTGGCCCGTGGATGTTTCCCTTCTCTGCAGACACATTTGGAATCCTCACACACCTACGGACATTCCTATTGGCTCATGATTCTCATCATTTTTGAGAACATGGCTTCTATCTTCGTCATATACCTCTACGACCACGCGAGATATTCGAAGAAGAAAGAACAGGAGAGACCCATTGAAAATGCATCAAAGGATGTCATCCTGTTTTGAGGATACTGCTGGGGAGAGGGTGTAAAGATAACAAAAAAAAAAAAAAGACTATTTAATATGAACAATGGCGGCTGATCGTTCCTGTTCAAATTGAAGCTGTGTAAGTTCAGTTAACAAACCAGCCTATTGTGTCTTCAAAACAACTTAGTTTTATCTTTATGTTAGGGATTAGCGTAACATTTGGAAGTTTCCATTGGTAAAGGTGCAGTCCAAACACCTCTGAGTAGATGTTCTAACGCGCATGATGCTGGCACCATCCCATACCAGACCTCGTGGCTCTGCTCTTCCCTGAGAGACCTCTATGAAAACACACCCCTTGGAAGGGTTCATCCTCCCATCCCACCACCACCACCACCAATCCAAGAGGACTTCCACCCTCTTGCCCACACAGCACTAAAGACTTGGTTCCCACCTCTGCTTTCTGGATTTTTCTGCGCCACAGGTCAGATCCACAGTGGCTGCCCCGGATCTCCGCAGGGATGCGTCAACATCAGCACCATCAATGCATTTTTGCTTTACCCTTTGGGTCTGAACAGGAGGATTTGAGACATTATTTTGGCTGTGTTTTGGAATCTCAAAGGGCAGAAACAGTATAAACACCAGGAACCCTGGGGATGAGGAGAAATGGTCACTAAGGTAATCGGTGCTTCATTTTGTCCTGCAATTCCTCCCACCGTCCATTCCCAGCTTAGGGATCTTCTCCTGCAGGTCCCTACAGCATTGCCTTGGTGACTGCAGGAAGATTTTCAAGCTCCTACTCATAAACAGGAGCCTGAACATGTGAACAAACTCACTAGAGGTTGGTCGCCTTCACACCAAACCTCTCAATGGCAAGAGCACCGACCCTTTTCCATACTTTCTTTACTCAGTGCATTTTATCCATGGCTGAGGTGACAGACGGGGCACCATGAGGATGGGCCATGGCCTGCAGAAGGCAGGATAGAAGCCCGGTGCCTGTACATTGTTAATTTGTAGAAATATTAGCAAAATGCTGTTTCAGGCTCTTTATAGACCCTTGACTACTGTTGACAGCAAAGCTGTACCTTGAGCAGATGTGGCCGGTGGTTTCCCATCTATTACACCACCACCAGACTCTCGTTTTGCCCCTGACACAAATCATGGGCTTTTTATTGGTGATGATTTACTGCCATTACCACCCCTACACCTGCTTTAATTCAGATTTAACATGCACACGAAGACACACAACTGCAGAGCCGCATAGAAATGGGGAATCCCCTCCCTGCTCCGAAGGGAAGGACGAGCAGATGAACGTGACCTCGGGACAGATGCCGTCGTGCAAAAGTCATGCCCCAGGAGAAGCTCAGCGTGCAAAACAGCGCTCAGCACCTTCTGCTCTTTTGCTCCCCACCTCCGCAGCTGACAGAACAATTTTTTTTTTCATACCGTGGTTTTCCTACATAACATGATTTTCTGTGACACTCAGTAACCTTATGATGCAAGCGGTGTTCGTGGAGAACAACAAAAATCATTTCTAAAGAGAGGATGAGAAGATACAAGAGAGGACTTGTGACTATTTATATCAAAAAAATAAAGTTTCAGGGTCGAAGTACCCAAGCTGTGCTCTTTCAAAGAGGACTTCTCCATCCTACTTGGTCTGACTAAAAGTCTGACAAGCTCAAAGCACAGGGTGGGGAAATAAAAACAGGTTTCTAAGACTTGAGGGGTGGCACAGGTCAACAAAATGAGAGATGTTATCTACTCTCCAGCGCTGACAAGAACCGTGCCTAGAACCGCTTCCCGGCGCCGTAAACATTGCCGTTAAGCCGTCGGGAGACGGTGCCCCCGCGAGCTACGCTGGCGGGCAGCCAAACCTTTGCCAGTTTTGCTTTGGCTGCAAAAAATTTCACACAGCTTCAGCCTACATCTGTCACTGTTGTACCCAGCCAGCATCCATCACATGATAACAATTACACGGAGAGCAGGCGCCCGCGCTCGCTCGCGGGGAAATAAAGTCGTCGTAACAGAATGATACCGGCTCCTATGTTGAGGAGCAATGGCATTTCTATGTCACTGAAGTACTAATTGCTATACAAAAGCTGGGGAAATAATAATAAAAAAATCCTATTCCCACTTTCACGTGCCTGTTTGAACACGTGGCTCGGTTAAAAAAAAAAAAAAAAAAAAA
>VWZK01000714.1:70867-84167 GCA_013396935.1 Baryphthengus martii
GAATCATTCTGGGAGCCTCAAGGGACCTTATGTTGACACGTATGGCTGCGAAGTGTCGCCGGAAAGTCACTAGGTAGTGAGAGTTCACCTGCTTTGTGGTGAACTACAGATTAAAATTACAGAATCCCAGAAAATCTTTGGTTGGAAGAGACCTTCAAGATCATCCAGTCCAACCCCTGAGTCAACACTGCAAGCTCACCACTAAACCACGTCCCTCAGCACCAGGTCCACATACCTCCAGGGATGGTGGCTCCACCACCACCCTGAGTAGACTATTCCAAAATTTGATGACCCTTTCAGCAGAGAAATGTTTCCTAATATCCAGCCTAAACCTCCCTTGGAGCAGCTTGCATCCATTACCTCTGGTCCTGTCACAATCATCAGAGCCCCAATAAAAAAAAAAAATCAAATTTAAACAGTAGTTCAAGATGGAGGCGGCTAACGAGGCTACCTTGATGTTCTTAGTCTGAATGTTCTATTTCAAATCCAGACAGGACTTTCCTCCTCAAGCTCCACGTCAGAGAATCGTTCTGCTTGGAAGAGACCTTCAAGATCTCTGCCCTATGCTACGTACTTTCCACTTCACGCGGTGGTGGCGGCTCGGCTGACGTTGCTGACAGAGGTTTAGCAGGAGGTGATGAGGCCGAAGGAAGGAGGTGCCCCGAGGAGCAGCTGCACATGCCTGCATGGCTGACCTCAGCCAGGCTGCTGGGAAAGCACGAGGAGAAGCAACTGTGAGAGGCAACTGGGGCGATGCAAGGAGGAGATGTAGAAAACTGTCACAAACTTTTCTCTGTTTTCCCAAAAATGCCACTGTAAAGTGGGTGGAAGCCGCGGGTATTGTGATATTTTATAGTGAGACCACAAAAAGGTCAGTTATCTGGTAGCTGCCCGAGGTTGGAAGGACCTGCTACAAGTTACAAAATACGAGAGTTCTGAAATAATCCCAGAGCACAAGTCTGAGGGAGCTGGGCTTGTTCAGCCTGGAGAAAAGGAGGCTCAGGGGAGACCTTCTGGCTCTCCACAACTCCCTGACAGGAGGGTGGAGCCAGGGGGGCCAGGCTCTGCTCCCAAGGAACAAGTGATGAGACAAGAGTAAACAGCCTCAAGTTGCCCCAGGGGAGGTTCAGGTTGGCCATGAGGAACAATTTCTTCATGGAAAAAGTTTTACAGGCCTGTCTTGGGCTGCCGAGGGCAGGGCTGGAGTCCTCATGATCCCTGGAGGGCTTTCCAAGGTGTGGAGATGTGGTGCTGAGGGACAGGGCTCAGTGGTGCCCTGGCAGGGATGGGGCAACACTTGGAACTGATGATCTCCTGATCAAAATGATTCTACTTCTTTTCTAAGAAGAGAATTGACTTCCCAGGAGCCATCCAGGACAGGGCTGGCCCTGGCAGGCAAATACCTGGAATGAACAAGCAGGAAGCCAAACTGCTCAGGTATCCTAAGTAATACGGGATTGTGCATCTGGTTACAACCACTTCTAGCAGAGAAAGAAAAAAAAGAAAAGAAAAAAAAAAAAAAAAAAAAAAAAAAAAAAAAAGGATGCAGCACAATCCAAGCTTGCATTTAGGTTTTAGGATATCAAAAAGGAACTGGTCTGGCTCTTGCCAACCAGGCAGCCTTTGAAATGAATAGAGCTGTGTTCAGTGCACTTATCCTCTTAATGAGGACAAATTCTGGCAGTTTACCCTTAGGTAAAAAAGGAAAAAAATAAAAAAAGCTTTCACTGTCGGCTTGATGCGCTCTTGACAGAAAAATCAAGCTCCCATCTCATCGAAACCCGGGGTAATTTTACACATTCATCACTTGCCAGTAGTGGAAGCATCTTGTTTTTCCCGGGGAGCTGTGCCTGGTCAGGTCAAGGGAAAGATCCAGGCTGAAACCAGCTGAAACTTGGGATCGTCCATTCTCCTTCCAGCATCGGAGGTCCCAGCCCTGAGCTCACCGGTGCCGGGGCAGGATGTGGGCAACGTGCTTCCCTTGCCTTGTCCCTCAGGTCTGAAAGTGGCTAAGAAATGTTGAAAACTGAGCTTGAGACCACAGCATGGCTTCTGTTGCTGAGCCTGGCCCAGCCCTGGCAACCCCACCAGGACTTTTGGTAGGAAAACATGAGATCTGCTGTGAACAGGGCCAAGGTTTGGCTGCACCAGGGGCAAACCAGCAGGACAGTTGGTGGCCTTGGAGTTTGGGTGTGATTTTGAGCAGCAGCACCCACCACACTGGTTGGAGTCCGGAAGAAAATTCTTTACAATTAAACACTGGAATAGTCTCCCAAGGGAAGTGGTGGACTCCCCTACACTGGGCAGTTTTAAGACTCAACTTGACAGGGTGCTGGTCCAGCTCACTTAAACTTTTTACTTGAGAGGTTGGAGCAGATGATCCTTGAGGTCCCTTCCAACCTGGCATTCCATGATGAATTGGTAGCAAATTCTCACCTCAGAAGCCTTGCTTCCTATTTACTCAAGATCTAGTTTAGCTTCACGCCTCCCTCAAAAAAAAACCAAACAAACTTTCACACCGGATAAAAGTTACACGGACTGCAGAAGTGCTGACTAAAAGCAGCTTTTCCTTTGAAAACACAGGAGATCCTCAATACCCAGGCAATTATCAGTCACCTTAATGTTCAGCAGCAGCTGCAAACATTTCAGAAGACGCATTGCAAACCTCACAGTGGGCCAACGCAATCATTTTTGATGTAGGCCCAGCTACTTGACAGCGCGGCAGAAGCTGGTTAACTCCATAATTAGTGAGGAAAAAAAAAAACAACAAACAAAACAAAAACCAAACCAGCACAGCTCTGCTGTTACCCACAGGCAAAGAGATTCAGTCAATAAAACCAATCCCTATCCCCCAGGAGCTGTTCAGCTAAAGAGTCATCCAGCTCCTGCTATTTAGACGGCTCCGCTGGTAGGAGAGCTGCCGGAATTAACGATCGATACTCTAAATCAAGGGCTGTATCGCCGACACGAGAATGATTTTTATTACAGGAGCATCAGAGAATTAAGAAGAAATATTCCTCTTCCAGGCCTGGGACAGGTTTGAATGGTGGCTGAAAGGGAGGAGAACCTGAAACCAGGATCACTGGGGGACAGCGGAGCAGCCTTCTGCTGTGATGTCAGCTTTTGGCACGTTGACCGGGTACAAAATCATGGAACGCTTTCAGTTGGGAGGACCTCAAAGATCATCTAGTCCATCAGCAAAAACAGTTTCCACTAGACCAGGATGGTCAAAGTCATGCCTAACCTCTCCTTGATCACTTCTCCGCAGGGCCCCGCTCCAAGTTGAACTCAGTGAGCTGTGTATGGTGATGAACAACGCCTACAGCTCTTCTCCCCACTAAGCTAAAACCTTCACTCATCCCACTGAAGGGCAGAGGGGGAGAGCTGTTGGTGGGGACTGGGTGGCAGGCGCTCTGACACTGCTGGCCAGATGTTTAACACCAAGGGCAATGGCTCTGCTCAGGTACCTGGGAGCTGGACATGTCTAGGCTCCTTGGTGGATCACAGCCTGGTTGTCTTTCCTTTTTCATTTTTCAGTAAAACAGCTGCAAATCAGAGAATCTCAGAGTCATCCTGGTTGGAAAAGACCTTGAAGATCATCAGTTCCAAGTGTTGCCCCATCCCTGCCAGGGCACCACTAACCCCTGTCCCTCAGCACCACATCTCCACGCCATGGAAAGCCCTCCAGGGATCATGAGGACTCCAGCCCTGCCCTGGGCAGCCTGGGACAGGCCTGGACAATCCTCGTGGGGAAGAAATTGTTCCTCATGTCCAACCTAAACCTCTCCTGGCACAACTTGAGGCTGTTTCCTCTTGTCCCATCACTTATTGTTGTGAAGAGCAAAGAAGGCTCCCCAAACAGCCTTCTCTGCAATAATTCAGGACATTCTGAGCAATCCTTTCCTGCTCAGCCTGTTGCAGCAGCTGGGTTCTGCTCCTCTGCCTTGCAAGAGACTTCTGCTGGAAAATGAGAGGGATCTTCTCAGCTGCCCATCAATCGCTTTCCTCCTGGCTGTTCGCCTCAGGAACCATGAGAGGGCAGCAGCCTCCTTCCTATACTGCACCACCAGACTTTTGGCTATTTTTTTTTTTTTCCTTTTCTTTTCTGTTTTCTCTTCCTTGGAAGGGGAGGGTGAAAAACGGAGGCGGGGGGAGATAGAACTGCCTAAGTGTGGATGCAAAGACAATACTGTAATTCACCTCTTTCTCTGAGACACGAAATAAAACCCAAAGAAAAAGTATCACTGAAATGGCACATTAATTTTAGGTGCTCTAAATCAACACCCCAGCTCTGTGAACACCCTAGAAACGAGCACAAGGGGTACAGCTTAGAGCGCTGGGTTGCTTACACATCACCACTAGAAATAGTTTCTTGGCTAGTTCCTAATATTAAAAGAGGTAAATTGCCAAAACAACCGGAAAAAAAAAAAAAAAATCAGACACGTGGGTCTAGAAGAAATTCAAAGCCACTTAATGAGAGCTGCTGGTGTGACTTCTGCAAAGCTACCAAAGCTGTTGGTTAATAATGGTTAGAAATGCAGACTCAGAGAAAACGGGATTTTATCCTGTCCCAGTCTCGAGAGTAAAAGCTAAAAATACTTTGTTTTGCGAAGGTTACCAAGACAACATTCACTTTCATTTCTTGATCAATAGGGTGTGAGCAAAAACGTCATCCCAAATAAGAGCAGAACTGTATCACTCAAAATTAGCTTCCAAAAATTGTTTGTTATCTCCTGGATACAGGAAAGAGAACGCATCCGTGACCACGGGAGGGAAGGTTTCTCCCATTCTTCATCCAAGATGTTAACAAAAAGGATGCTCCCACAGAATCCCAGTATGGTGGGGGTTGGAAGGGACCTCTAGAGACCATCTGGTGCCCCCTAACCCCTGCTCCAGCAGGGTTACCCAGAGCAGGGGGCCCAGCAGAACAGTGTCCAGGCACCATTGGAATCTCTCCAGACAAGGAGACTCCCCAAGCTCTCTGGGCAGCCTGGGCCAGACTCCAACCCCCTCCCACCAAAGAAGTTGCTCCTCCTGCTCCCAGGGAACCTCCTGGCTTCCAGTTGGTGCCTGGTGCCCCTTGTCCTGGCGCTGGGCACCACTGAACAGAGTCTGGCCCAGTCTTCTTGACACCCTTTAAGTTTTCGTAAGCTTTGATCGGATCCCTCAGAAGCCAATTCCAGACAAGCCCTGTCAAAAACTGGTACATTTAACCTGATCACCAACTCCAAATGCCATGGTAGCAGGTTTTACAGTTTCAAACAAGCTCCAGCAAAAATTCCTGGTTTTCATATAGGGGAAGTAAATGTTCTGGAATGAATATCAACAACTTTCAGACTCCAGATTTCTGTACAATGAAAGAACTAGATTAAGAAAAAATCCTAGGGAAATACAAGGTGATTGTGGAGATTAATGACACTCCTTAGAAACATTTTTCATCTGGTTCTACATAATACGGTCTCAGAATAAGCATCAGACACATGAGTGAATATTAGTGTATTCAGATTGATGTTTTAGAGGAAAAAGAGACATTCTAAAAGCCAGCAGTGCAGTAAAAGACCTTTATCTAATAGAAGTGAACTTTGTTCACCAACAAAAATCAATGTAGGAAGCTAGAGGTCGAGTGGACTTGTCCTACTCTGCCATTTGTACTCATCTTCCACTGCTGAAATATTTTTTTTCCAAGGAAGAAACGCCTCCTTTTCTTAGAGATTAGATTAAAAAATACTCTAAGCTTCGTTTCCAACACTTCAGACATTTTCCGAAATGATCCCAAACCAAGAGATCATTGTTTGGAAACATCATCGACACTTGTCCCTTGTTTTGATTTTGTCAACAAGAAAATCAAATCATTTTACATGTTTCCAAAGTTTCAGCTTTAGAATTCTGATCTATTTTCTTTATGATTATCCATGCTGTGTGTGTGTATATATGCCTCTGATGTTGTACATTATTTCTTGGATGGCATTATTCACAGGAATAATTTACCCTAGAACATGTTACTCATCCGAGGAAATTTTTCACAACTTTGATCTACGTAAAGAAGGTGGTTTAACCTCTGTTGCAGTTGAGTTTTCCCTATTTAAAGAAGGTTTTTAAAAAAGAAAATGAAAAAAAAAAAATCAAAAACACCTGAAAGTCCTAAAAAAAAAACCCCAAAACAAACCAAGAGAAAATATATCTTCCTGTGCTTTCCCAGGTACTGTCTGAAGATGTGAGTGGTCTCTGCAGATCATTGCACCTCACTATGCTGGAGACCCTGCAGAGGTGACCCAGTGAATTCTGGGTTGTTTAACCTGTTTTCATGTAGGTTTTTACGTGTTGAGGATCAGATTCATCTCCCCTCGCTCCCATCTGCCAAATGGGGCTATTTGAGAAGCAAAGTGTCGTCCAGCGTAGAGAGATTGAAGCGACGGGAAACGCTGCCAGACTTTTGCAGAACAGGGCAATACATCAACGCGCTGGTGCTTGGCCTGTCTACAGCCCCAAGGAAGCTGTCAGTGCTAAGAAAGCCACTGCAAGATGGATGAGATCCTCATTATAGGAACTTCAAAGAAAAAAACAACAAACCCTCATTATCATAAAACCACAGATTAATTTCCTAAGGACTTTGGGGTTCGGCCTAGACTTTGTCTTCATCTGTTCGTGCGCCGAGTGTGCGCGGCATATCTGGCCTCCTTGTGGAATCTGAGGATTTTGTCTATGACATCTCATAGATGTAAGGAGAAGAAGAAAAAAAAAAAAAGGGGCATTTCACAAAGTGCCAAGAAATCATGGGTTCATATTCAGTCACACAAAGAAAATTAGGAAATGCAGCAAATTCTTTTACTGTGTCATTGCCAAAAGTTTCAACAGAAACTGTTTAATAGTGGCTTTTGGCAGCCATTTCCCAACTGGAATAGACTGTAGCTGGGAAAACAGTCCAAATTCAAAGAGAAGAGGCAACAGGACAGTTGCATCACTCAGCAAATGCAGAATTATGTGATTTACATGGTAAAAAGAGTTCCCTAAAATGATACCTGACCATCCATACGGGTTTGCATTCAGACATTCTCTGCAGAGAAAGGGTTTCTGTTCTCTGGAGGCTTCACCATGAACCACACTGCAACTGGAAACGGAGCAGGGTCACAGGGCAAGCCCCAGAGTTTGGGAGAAGTCCTGAGCAGTCGTGTTAGATGATCCATGAAATATGTTTGGCTGCAAATACTCAATTTCTGTGACCACACGTGCGCAGCCGCGCAGCAGACCAAGCTGCAATCTGTATTCAGATTAACAGAGATCAGGTTCTCCAGATGATGTAGTCTTCTTGGCAATCCAAGAAGTTTTTTTACAAAATTCCCCAGCTAAGGCTTTTAAGGAAGCCACACCTCTGTGGCATAAGGGAGGGTCTGGCACTGACAACGTAGGTAAGGCAGGAACCTATGGCAGGAATTCGTGATGGGATCGTGCAAAGGATGGAGGTCACCATTGCTGATCTGTGGGGACATGTGCTATTGGATGTAGTCACGGTGTGAAACGAGAAGCGATGCATCCTGGAAAAATAATCGCCATTTTACATTTGAAATTATATACAGTCAGACTGAGACTTCAGGGTTCTCAGCTCAGTGCTCAACAGTTGTTGGAAATGCTAATCAAAATTTTTGGTAAGGGAAAAAGAATAATAAAGGAAAACAAGAGAGGTGACAGAACATAACCCAATGACATACAACTCCATGGCTTGCCTATACAAGTTTGATATCCTCCATCTCAAAAGGAAGAGGGCACCGTACTGGAAAACATTCAGAGAAAGTCACCAAGGATGAACAAGTGCAGGAAAGAGCTCCTGCAAGATCAGTAACTGAGGGAATGGGTGAGCAATTGGGTTGGCTGAACCTTCAGCCCAACCCAACCAAGCTTAGAGCAGTGCAAGTGAACCAGCTGAAAGCTGAGACCGGAGAGAGAAACCCATATCCACTTTTAGACCCCGCTTGGGTAGGTCGCAGCCCAAAGCGATACAAAATATAGGTCAAAATGTCTAGAACCAGGGTACAATCCAGCACCTAAGCGTTGAGGAGAAGGCAGCTGAAGGACTGTGCCAGGAACCTTGTTGAACCCAACACAGCAGGAGGTTGAAGAAAGGCACAGTAGGAATTGAGTTCTCCACAAAGGGTCAACGTTGTCTCTACAAGACTAACGACATTTTAAACCAATGCCCCGGCACGTACGTACCTCTAATTGGGATCTATTCTGACATTAGCACGTATGGTTTCATGTTTCTTTTTAAATGAGTAAATAATAAATCCTATTTGAAATAAATACAAACCTTGTTGGTCTCTCCACACCATTATCCTGTGCAAGAAAGACTTTGACAACCTGTGCTGGAGCAAGTCAAGAAAAAAATTCCCTTTCTCTCAACACATACATTAAAGGGAATTAAAAAAAACCCACAAACCTTAACATTTGTTACCAAGGCAATAAACGAACTTCTCAAAGATTCCATAATCCCATCACTTGGAAAAAAAAAAAAAAAAATTAGTTATTCTGACAAAAAACAGAGGAGCCAGCAAAGCACGCAGGTGACATGAGTAGGTGCACACCTCTAATGGTATCTCAGCAGCGGGTATAGCGCAGCCCAGAAAGCCAACCCTGTCCTGGGCTGCAGCAAGAGAAGTGTGGCCAGCAGGTCAAGGGAGGGGATTCTCCCCCTCTACTCCACTCTGGTGAGACCCCACCTGGAGCCCTGCCTCCAGTTCTGGAGCCCCTACTACAAGAAAGATCTGGACGTGCTGGAATGTGTTCAGGGAAGGGCCACGAGGATGATCCGAGGGCTGGAGCACCTCTCCTATGGAGACAGGCTGAGAGTGTTAGGGTTCTTCAGTCTGGAGAAGAGAAGGCTGTGAGGAGACCTTCAGGGGGCCTTCCAGGATCTGAAGGGGGCCTACAAGAAAGCTGGGGAGGGACTTTTTAGGATGTGGGGTAGTGACAGGACAAGGGGGAATGGATCCAAACTAGAGGAGGGGAGATTTAGATTGAACATTAGGAAGAAGTTCTTCCCCATGAGGGTGGTGAGACCCTGGCCCAGGTTGCCCAGAGAGATGGGGGAAGCCCCATCCCTGGAAGTTTTTCAGGCCAGGCTGGATGGGGCTCTGGGCAACCTGCTCTAGTGGGAGGTGTCTCTACCCATGGCAGGGGGGTTGGAACTGGATGATCTTCAAGGTCCCTTCCAACCCTGACAATTCTATGATCTGTTCGGATGGGAATCTCCTCCCATCGTATCCTCTCTAACTTTGCAGTAGCTCAATTCATCATTTGCCAGCAATTTAAACTGCCTTTCTGAGCCTCTTCCCAAATCTTAATGTGACTTTTGACTCTGACAGAAGCACATTACAGCACAGTGATGAAAAACTTCCTTTCCCAAAGGATGAGCTGTTGTATCTTTCTGTGCTGGGAAATCAGTTGGAAGAATAGGAACTTTCATTGACTCAAGTGGGCTTTGGATTGAGTTGTGAGCAAATTCACATGACAATAATGGGGATCTTTTCATGTTTATCCTGGAAGAGGATAAAATAGGGATCAAAATATCCTCACTAATCTCAACTTCCTTTCCCCAACTCCATTTAAAGAGAATATGAATTAGAGACCACCAAGAGTAATCTTTGTTTCAATTCTCACGTTCTCTCGACCCTTCTGCATCTTTCAAGGGTGGTAAAGAAAATCAGAAGGAATCCAAGACTACCTAGATCAAATTTATCTACCAAAACTGAGAAGCAGGCACCTTTGGATACACATCACGTCAGGTTGTTACTGCAACACCGACACTGCTGAAGAAAAAAAGAAAAAATCCAAGAGCTGAAGCACAGCAATTAATAACTCAGTTGTACAAGTGCTTTCCTTTGAAGGAAGCCAAGTTACAAACACTACAAATTAACCACGGTCAAGATCTTCGCTAATATTTATATCTGACTTATTATCAGAGCTCGATCGCTGTTGCATGAGAAACATAATCAGGACTACCCCAAATGACCTATTTAGAAGATCTACTCAGTTATAAACCAACCACCAACGCCCTCTACTCTGGAATTTCCCAACTTGCTCCTTTTTCTACAGCTCAATCCTGGAAACGTGCTCAATGCAGCGCGATGAAACTAGCACCTCAATGGCATTTAGCAGTCATTGTTTCCCTCCCTCTTCTAGAGGTGGTCTCTGCCTTTATTTGATGGGACTGAAATACCAGCCACTGCCACATGGCTGTAAAAAAAAAAGACAACATAACACCACAGAACTATCCAATTCTCACAAAATGACCCATTATAGTCATAAAATAAAGCACATTTCAGTGCTGAGTGAGGAAGATTGAAAGCTGCCTATCCCCTTTCTCAGCACAGAAGACATGACTCATTTTCTTAAGCAGAGAAGTCTCCACTTCCCAGTCGGTGGCTGAATCTGGAACCTCAGAAGTGCCCCTGGAGAATCTAAGATCAGGGTGTAATTCTCGTTGAATTTTGCAGATGTGTGATTTCTACCTTCTAGGATGTGGTGGAGAGATCTCTACTTTTACACCTAAATCAGAGACAAAAAGCTTCTGGTCAAGGTCAGGGAAATGGAGGAAGCAGAGACGTGAACACTGTTCTGCCACAGGAGGCCAAACTTCCAGGGCTAAGGTTGCATCTTTTAAGACTATAAATCTAAATTTCCCCATGTTACAGCCGTAGGAAATCACCTTGATTTTCACACAAGTGGTTTAGGTGCTTGGTTTGCAAACCACGGTTTCTTCAGAGAACTGGAAGAGCGGGGTTAGTATCTGCCGTAGAGATTTTGATCTCTGAAAAACAGCAGGTCCTGTTCTCACTCATCCCTCAATGCAACCCTTCTAGAATACATTAGACAACATTTCAGGGTTTGCAATATAAGATAAAATCCCTGATATTTCTGTCATTCAGATGCTGTTGCTCCCACCCTTTGCACCAGGATTTTAAGGGGATGTTTCACCAACAATCTGAGAATAAAACCCAACCTTTTAAGACCAAACTTATCGGGGGACTGGAAGACCTGCCCTATGAAGACAGGCTGAGACATCGGGGCTTGCTCAGCCTTGAGAAGAGAAGGCTCAGGGAGACCTTATTACCACGCACCAGGACTTGAAGGGTGGCTGCCAAGAGGAAGGAGACTCCCCTTCTACAAGGAGTCACAAGGGAGAATGGTTGCAAGTTGCTCCAGGGGAGATTCTGGTTGGAGTCCAGAAGAAAGTTCTTTACAATGAGAACAATTAAACACTGGAATAGTCTCCCAGGGGAAGTGGTGGACTCTCCTACGCTGGGCATTTTTAAAACTCAACTTGACAGGGTTCTGGGACAGCTCACTTCAACTTTTTTACTTAAAAGACTGGATCAGATGATCCTCGAGGTCCCTTCCAACCTGGCATTCAATGATTTAACAGATTTTACAGCATCTGCAGGGAGGGAACACCACCAAAAGAGGCTAAATGAAGAGGGTCATGCTATATATCACAGATTAAGTATTAATTTTGGTGCTACCACCAAATCCCAACCAGCAATGGGAAAACAAAACAGGAACCACACTGAATTATCCTCAAGAATAAACTCACTGCTGGCTGTGGACATCTGTAAAGTTCGAGCAGCTCAGTAAAAACACACCTCTCAAGTAGCAGTTTCTAATTTATAAAAGGAGGTTCCTCAGCCCATAAATTGCTATTTTGCAGGCACGGCAGGTTACCTGCAATACAGCTGCGGAGGCAGGCAAGAAGAAAACCCACAACCCATACTCATCCGTCTTCATTTGTCTTTCACGAATACGAGAAGACAAGCAGGGCCCCCATTTCACAGCGCTGGCCTTGGGTCACCGATACCATCTTGGGAGTCACTTATCACCATCTCTCCCCTCACTTTGCTTCCCTAAGTCCTGGCCTTATAAGTCGAGACACGCTCAAGCGCACCCAGTTGCGAGATTTTTTCGGAATAAGGTGGTTTTATTTTTCCAGCCCTTCGCTAGAAATGGAATTTCTGCACTGGAAAGAAAACACCCCAAAGGGCTATCACTCAACTCAATATTTAAATGGCTGCAGCAGTTAAGTTTTAAACGCTCTTTCGCAGTCACTTCTGGGACAACCACCGCAGCGCTCCCCGCCGATCGGAACGGGTGCGCGGTCTATTAGATTTTAATAGCACCTCTGGGTTTAATATGAGATAATGAATGAAATATGCCCACAGATGTCAAAGGATCCTGCAAGCAAGTGCACATTCAAATTATTTTGCTGCAGCCGGAGGGGGACTTTTTCTAAGCTGGAAATAATTTCCCATATTGAAACCAAAGGAAAAAAAAAATCTGTAGCTTCTGGTTAATTCTGGGGTGACTATTCAGAGAGTTCTTTTTTTTTTCCTACTCTTCTTTAGAGAAGAAGAGAATGTCTTCACTTATTCTAAGAAATGTTCCCTAGCATGGACTTGTAAGCATAAACCCCAGTGTTTTATTTCATCATTTATATTGACTTATTACATGTGTCCAAAATAATTTAAGAAGCAAATTCTTCTCCGGGAAGCTAGCGAGTGCCAACCATACGCTTGCAAGGATGCAAAAAAACCCTTTTCTTTCACATCTACACAATTATTCTCCAGGAATTTTGAAAAGCAGAGCCATTTGTGTAGAGACAAGCGTGCTTTGTGTACGTGGACTGTTGTCCAAGATGAATTTCAAGACTAAATATCTTCATGGGAGAGAAGGATTTAGTCTGCGAGATTTTTCCTCTCCTGGAAATCTCAAGCAGCTGTAGCTACTTGTTAGCATTCATTAAGACTAAGAGCACTCTCCTCCTCATCTGTGGAACAGCTTGAAGCCCAAAGATGGTTTTATTTCCCCAGACTGAAAGACAAGGAGATCGCTCTTCATCTGAGAGTGTAGTGGAACCGATTTAAATATGGCTGAAAAAAAACCCACTAGATTTTCAACATTTATGAGGTCGTTTTCATCACACACCACACTAAGGAACCCATAAATAAATGTAGGACATATCTATGAATATACTTAAAGGTGCTTAGACAGTGGGGTGGGGGCTGCTTTTGGCCAGGGGCAGCAGGGCAGGGTCTCCTCCTCCCCTCCTGGCAGGTGCTTTGTGCTGATCAACCAAGGATGGGGAATTTGCCTGCAGGGAGGCTGCCTCCTCCAAATCCTTTTTAGAGGAAGATATTGAAGCCTGGGACATTCCTTCAGAGAAATGGGAGGCCAGTCTTATGTCGAAAGTCTAACAAATGAAAGGGACTCAATTTGTCAGTGTCAGGATGGGGCAGTGATCCCTTTCCCCCCCCCC
>VWZK01000714.1:84204-100069 GCA_013396935.1 Baryphthengus martii
AACAGATAAAAACCTCTCAGCTTCTAATGGTGCCTATCACTGAGATGTGATCAGAGGGGGAAGAGTCAATCAATTAAAAAAAAAGATCCACTTCCAAAAAAATAGCTTTAGGCTAAGATATATGTATTATGAATATAATATTAATTTTATATTCACACTATATTACATTGATGATATTTAATTTTATATTCACACTATATTACATTGATGATATTATGATATCATATTAACATATAGTATTACAAATATACATTATGAATATAATATATATTATAGACAGTATTAAATATTTCCAGCAGGTTTATGAACTATAAATGGTGTGTGACTCCAACAACGGCATATAAGTCCAAGAAAAAGTTTATTTTTAATTCTGACTTTCCCAGAATCCCAAGCTCAAGGCTTTTAAGCCTTAGAATGTATTTATTCCGCCTAATACAATGTTTGCTGCTTTATTTTCCACAGATGTAGCTCCTCTACAGAACTAAACACCTGGAGTCCTATTCTGAAATTCTTCTCTCAAAAAAAAAATGGTGGAGAGAACTAACCACACAAAACTGGGGGAATTTTCAGATAGACTGGCAAGGAAATGGTTTAGACATCTAGTAGAGCAGTGGTAGTGCTCCAGTGGTAGCGTTCATCTCTTTTCCATTTTGAAGCTTCCCCAGAAACCTGGGGTTGGTTCTTGATGAGATCCAGACTTGTCCTTCACCTGAAGGAAATCCAGCTCAGTGTCCCTCCCCTCTCTCTCTGATGGAGGTTTGTGAACTCCAAGGAAGAATTTGCTGAGGTTCTCCCAGCCGTAAAAAAAAAGATAAGACTCAAGAGGTCTCATTTGCCACAAGCCAACCAGGTGGCCCATGGTGATGGGTTGCTCCTGGGCCTGGCACTGCTGAGTTGCTTTCCTTCAGGCAAGAGGAGAGGGTTTGAATCCCTTCAGCAAGAAACAGCAATTAAACCTAATATAAGTCCCCAGCTTCCCACCTCCTGGAAGGATGAACCGATTCCTGCTGGTTCGGCCTCATTTCAAGCATCTGGCAGCATTGCCAGGCTTGGATCTCACCTCCAGCTGAGAGTTCAATTTTCCTGCAAGCACCACCCATAGTCCTGGGCTGATAACTCATCCCTGCCCTCAGAGCTTGACTGCTGGGTTGTTTCAAAGCCCACCCTGAGCACGCTGGGTTCACGCGGAAGTTCATTTCAGCGTCTGAGAAAGGTTTCTGTATTCTGTTAGAGGGGTTTGGATCGGTGTTTGATCAGCTCACAAGCCAAGTCCTCACAACCTGACTTCTATTCTACATTCTAGTGAACTGAAGAGCACTGGAGTTTCTCGTGTGGATCACAGAACCTGAACAGTTGGCTTCTACACGCCTGCTGTTGTGTTTTATAACACTCCTAACATTCTGTGATTGTGTGATTCTATGGTTCCCGTGTATGGGCGTGGAAAAATAAGAACTCCAGCTGCTTTTCCCATCCTGGGATGTCTTGTTAAGAGATATCACATCTGCTTCAGCTTCATTATACGATTTACTCCGTATAATTTTTCTTGGGTAAATGTGACAAAGAAAAAACACACGCAATTTGTCAGCTGAAGTGAAGAGCAAATCCCACGTGGTTCATAGCAAACAACAGAATATTAAAAGGCAGACACTGATACTGTTAGAAAACCTCACTAAACATCTAAGGCATCTTGGCCCTGACTCCCAGAGGACTTCAATATCTCTGAAAACCATCCATATACTTTTAAGGGGATAAATGGGCTCTTGCATTGACCCCAAGAGCTGGAGCCTACTTTGGAGAAGCTCTTCAGAGAGAAGATTTGGTTTAGGGCAGTGTCACAAAGCAGTATCAGCCAGCTCAGTGCCCTTGAAGACTTCAGAACAGCCATGACTACATTTCGTAAAGAGCCTCCAGCATCTTCACGAATAGATAATAAAGAATTTACCAACAGGCACGTGGTTCAGGCAAATGCTGAAGAACTCTGAAACAAGAAGGTCGAAAACACCGCTCTTCTCTAGCGCCTACGGGAATCTCCGACGGACACAATGGTGTGAAACGAAGAAGAAAGAAATGGCAAAGGTCACTGAGGTCTAGGGAAGGGGTGAAAGAGCACAGGAAATGATGAAAGGCAGCAGAGGCACGGAGGAATGCCGTTAAGGTCAAGACTTGAGGATCGGTGCAGAAAGAGCTGCCCAGCAGAGCGCTGCTTGCGACCGGTGGATTAAGTATTTGAACTATGCGCTGCCAGAGGCTGTCGCAAGGATTTGAAGTTTCATTAACCCACAGGCTGTATTTTCCTTTAAATGTCTTTTTGGCTACCCTACCCAAAACCCTCTGGTCAGTCTTAACTCAAAACAAAGAAGCCTACAATGAAATCATGGGTTTAGGAGACCAAAGCTTCTCTCCAAGTAACACGGAGGTGTATTTTGTGTAGCTCGAGTTAGCAGGAGCCTGCACAGTGCACACGCCTCTACAGTCCACCCAGGGCTGGTGGTTCCCAAAAATGAGAAAGGACACCGGACATCTGCAGGCAGTGTTTGATAGTCAAAGACCAGCATAGTGCTTGTACATAGAAAAACAACTTGCTTTTGCCACCACCTCAAGATGCAGCCTCCCTTTCCATCATGCCCTGAGTTGTTTTACTTCAGAATGAGAGAAAAAATCCATAAAGTTATGAAATAAATATTAAAGATAATAAAATATTATTAAAATATTTCTAGGAACCTTTCCACTCAAGGGACTCAATTGCTTGCTCTCAGAGAGCTCCTGGCTTGCAAAGGGGTATTCTTTGAGTTGCAGTTCTCCAGCCAACTACATCAGTCAACTTCTACCTAAAAGTATTCAGGCTTGAAGCTTTCGGTCTGGCTGTGACCTGTCTTTAATTTCTCCTCTGCAAATCAATTTAAACCCACACTGTTTCAGTGCCCTGCCCTGAGATGCCTCAGCAACTATCACTCAAAATTATAATTCAGCCTATCACCAAACTAAACTTCAAGTCCTAAACCAGAAGCACATTAAGAAATCAAGCCCAAAGTCCAGGCTGCAGAGCTCAGGTTTGCTAAGGGAGCCTTTTTAGAGTTCGAAAGTCCTCTCAAAGGACAAATAAATAGAAATACCATGACTGGGACATGCATAGGTACATACGTGCAAGAACATAGTTTGAATTATCATCTATTATTCAGCCTCAGGCTTAGGCCTTTGTTCTGATTTTCACTCAACGCACCAATTTGATTTTCTACACTTAATATTTTTGCTTGGAGTTGGAGCCAGATCTCCACAAACTTCATGAACGAAAATAGCTTGAAAAACCTGTGTACTGCCAAAGAGACCTGCTTGAAGTTCACAAGGACTTTCCCCGACAAGCAGATTCAAAGGACTTAAGCCAGATATGACAGATGGCTCATTTCAAATCCAGAGGGATTTACACCAGGTGTAAGTTGCCTGCGAGTCCACAAATAAAACTCGATGCAGAAATGTTGTGGTTTACTGTACGTTTTTATGAATTTTTGTATTTTGTCTTTTATGTCAGACCTTTGGTCTGATGATCTGGTTGTGCCCGGAGAGACAAGAGCATTCCAGAGTATGACACTTCAAGAAGCAGGGAAAAGTTACCTTTGGAAGTTTTGAGTGTAGACGGTCAAGTTGTGTGGGAAAATTGAATCCTTTTTTTTTTTGGTGAAACAAAAGGGTCAGGCCCACAATAAAAAAAAATGTTCAAGTGTAGGGCTCATAGCATTAAAAAACTACCAGGCAAAGACCTTCTTCAAGGCATTACTCCACCAATGTGACCTCCAGATATTAACTGGGAGGCCAGGGGGGATTTCAGGTCTCCAGCAAAAACGAGGAGACAGCAGCACATGTACACTGTGTTTAAAGAAAAAATTATCCTCAGCATCTTCTTAGATTTCTTCCCTTTGGCTTTGTGGATGAGGGTGGTGCCTCTCCTTGGATCATCTCCAAATGATAGTGAAAAATAAATAAATAAATAAAGAGTAGCAGTCTGGCTGATAACCTCTCCTCTATTTTTCCCCGAGATTGGCAAGTCTGTTTTGATGTTACCATAGTAACAAAGAAGTGACATCTCGAGCTGAAATAGATATAACAGTACCTCAAAAACAAAGTCAAAGAGGAAAACAAAAAAAAATTATCACTAAAGTTTCCTAAAATAGTGCTCACCAGAGCATAAAGGGAGAAGACTGAGGGAAAATACGAGGATTTATGGAGCCCCTGACTCCAAGGTTACCCTCCCTCCTCCTGCCCAGCTCCCAAACGTGTTTCACCCTCTTGTGCCAGGTATGAAATGAAACCCTCTGGAGAGAAGCTGCTATTTTGGCCCCATGTGGGAAACATTTGGGCAAAATGCACTTTCTGAAAGCAAAAGAAAACATTTTAAGACCCGCAAGTATTTTGCCTCAGGAAATTTCCTCTTAATCTCAGCGCTGACACCTCTCCCAGACACTTCCCGGCACTTGAAACCGTACAGGAGGGCCAGCAGCAACTCTTCCCAAGGTATTTAGTTTCTCCCCACTGATTTTTGCAACAATTATGTAGCTTCTGATCTGAAAGGCTGCTCTTCTCCTTAAATGACAGCTAATTGAATGGGTGGGCAGCATGGGGCTAACAAAGGCTTTTTTTTCCTTCCAGACCAGCTCCTTTCCACCCCCCTCCTGAGATAACAAGGGCTCCTTACCTGAAAATGGGGTGCAATTCTCCTCTAATATTCCCTGAAAAGAACATATTTCATAGCAAATCGCAGCATTGGATTAGATTTAATTAAGAAATGGAGCAAAGATCATTTTGATCGTCTCACGACAAAGCACGTTAACAAAAGTCAAGAGCCACGTCGACAGATACTGACTTTTGGAGATGACTCCAGCTGCAGCCCCTGGCACAGGGTTATACCCAGATGGAAGGCTGGGGGGTGTCTTTGGAGGAATATGGGGGTGGTGTCTCCACAGGAACATGGGCCGCTGTTGCTGTTCAATCCTTCCTGCCAGATTAACAGTTTCAGGTGTTGCAGATGCTGCATCCCAAGACAGAAGTTCAATTCTCTTCCTATTGTCATCTAAAAAAAGTGGCTATTTCTGCAGATAGAAGAAAGCCAAGTGTCTAAAAATTTTTTAGCTCTGGTAATGACAAAGTCTTCAAGCTTCTTGGAAATGAGAAAACTACCTCAAGCTGCACCAGGAGAGGTTTAAGTTGAATATTAGGAACAATTTATTCCCCACAAGGGCTCTCCAGGCCTGGCCCAGGCTGCCCAGAGCAGAGGTGGAGTCCCCATGATCCCTGGAGGGGTTTCCAAGCCGTGGAGATGTGGTGCTGAGGGACAGGGGTTAGTGGTGCCCTGGCAGAGATGGGGGAACAGTTGGACTCTGATTGGATGTTAGGAAGAAGTTCTTCCCCACGAGGGTGGTGAGACCCTGGCCCAGGTTGCCCAGAGAGGTGGTGGAAGCCCCATCCCTGGAAGTTTTTAAAGTCAGGTTGAATGGGGCTCTGGGCAACCTGTTCTAGTGGGAGGTGTCCCTGCCCATGGCAGGGGGGTTGGAACTGGATGATCTTCAAGGTCCCTTCCAACCCTGACAATTCTATGGTTCTATGAAATCCAGTTAGCGCTGGGCTTTTTCCGAGCAGCATTACTATAGCTGACAAGGCAAAGACAAATATTACAGCACTTCTGAGACATCAGCAGATAAAGTGAGTGCACTTCATACAAGGTGGCAGATCTTTCGTAACAGAACGGGACTATATTGTGAATTTTAATTAAGGTGGTTGAAACTCGGAGCCATTTAAACTCTTCCCAAATTCTCATTCCCTCTGGCTTCAGCTGATTTTACTGTGCAGCATTTTATGTCAAGATTGACTACGTTCAGTGTTTTCTCAGGTAAGATGTTAGAAGGACACTGCTGTCCAGCCCACAGACATGTGCAGACTGCTACTCGCACTCAAATTTCCACTGGAAACAAAACACATTCTGGAGACATGAAACAAATCCGAGTTCAGAACAAACAGCACTATCCTGGAGTGGAAGCTTTACAGAAGTAACTAAATCATTATTTCCAAAACAGAAATAAATTTAAAATCTCATTTATATCACCATCTGCGAGTCGACTATTTTAAATGTGACTTCCCAGCCCTCTAAAACAGATTTCCTTCTTTACCAATATAGAAAAATTATCTTCACCCCTTCTGAAGCCCACTTAAAAAGATCAAACAAATGATTTTTGAGCACTGTAATATTTCTGATAGAATGAAGCAAGGTCCTGAACTCAATCTCGACGCGTTACTTTCTGTAGGCAGACAATCAGAGAAACACCATATTTCTTTTTCTAATCAGGACCAAAATTCCCAAATGCCCCAGTTTCTACGGAAACTGGAGAACCAGAAGGTGGAGGAAGTCTCTGGGTAGAAGTAAATTAAATAGCTCTTTTACGACAGTCGTTTATCACCCCTTTCCAGCTCTTTCACCTTGGCTCTACCCATGTTACCAATAGTTTCAAGCATCAAGTGATTCCTGTCTCAGGCAGGAGAAAAATAAGGCCAAGGAACTGCCATGAGTGATGACACGTGAGCGTGGAGGAAAGAGAAGGTAAGGGCAGGTGCCTGCTTGCTAAGGTGGGCCGAGATCAGCACCCATATCCTTGTGGTTAAGGATCACTGGGGTACAACCAGTTTGCCCTCTGGAAACAGCAGGATGTGAACCTAGACATGGGAGAACACCACCACACTCCAAACACCTACTTGAAGAATGGATGTAGTGTGGAAATGGAGCTGCAAACAGGGTCTGAACCAATGAGCACAGTACGCTCGCTCTGGAGTAGCCAGATCTCCAGTTATTTTCCAGATCTCCTCTTATTTTCCTTTTTTGGTGCCTTGGTAGAGATTTCAGAGGTTTTTCAGATCAGTTTTCCGTTCCATCTCATCACAGCAGCCAAAGTCACAGACAGCAAAAGGTCAAGCTCAGTCAAAGACAACCACTACCGATGGCTCTACTGAAGAGTTCCAGGAACTACTCAAAGATTTCAACCGATTGCCGCTCCCTCCATACCCCCCAGGTTACAAGGTACAGAGTGGTTACGTTTTGCTTGAAACCAGAAGGTTCTCCATGGTGCTAGGGATGGGTGAGAAGGGATCAGGAGAAGGCTCTCCTCCATCTCCCGGTGAGCTCCATGGCAAACTGCTCAGAACAGCCTTTGGAGCGGTCAGTACCCAAGACTCCCACTTCTCACCTCCAGGAGCAGCAGTTGGTGGTCACACTACTCGCTTCTACTACAGATGACCCCACAGACAGGCAAGACCTGCCCAGTGCTCTGCAGCAACTGGGACAGACTGGTCCTTAGCAGGAATCCTCCTGCCACCTCTCATCTGTCTCATGATCTGAACCATTCCAGCCTGTTTCATGGTTCCTAAGTTACCACTAAGGAGCATCACATGGGTTGCCTGGTGAGTTCCATGTTCACAGAGCTTATCCAGCAACTTCTTTGCTAGGTGGGTTTTTTTTAATCTTAGCAGAAATCGCAACAATTCATGTAGCATCAGGCAGGCTAAAGAGATTCAGCAACTTTAAACTATGAGGGAAATTTAGACTGGAGAGAAGAAAGGAATTTTGGACACTGAGAGTGGTGAGAGCCTGGCCCAGGCTGCCCCGAGAGGTGGTGGCTGCCCCATCCCTGGCCTCATTCCAGGGGAGGTTGGATGGGGCTCTGAGCAACCTGCTCTAGTTGCAGATGTCCCTGCTCCCTGCAGGGAGGTTGGACCAGATGACCTTGAAAGGTCCCTTCCCACCCAAACCAGGCTGTGATGCTAAATCCAAATCAATGCTCAGCACTGAAAACAAAGTTCTCAGGTAAGGACTGTGCTACCTGTTTATCCTTCATTAAGGTCAGTTCTGTTGGCCAAACACAGCTCTCTGATGCCCTCTGGGTATCGAGCATCCACCCAAAGACAGTGATGTGATGTAGGACAAAGGAAACCCACGTTTGGTACACGCTGGAGGCCATCAGAGTGAAATGCCACGAGGCATCTACACATGGCCAAGGGAGCTGAACCCTGTGAGGCCACAGGCAGATTTACACCGCGCCTGAGCTGAAGCAAAGCAAAGCAAACCAAGTTCTCCCTTCTCCAGCGCTTACCCTCAGCCAGCAATCTGTTTTCCATGGGAAACCAAGACCCCAGAAGCAGAAAAGGGAACGCAATCGGTCCGTGGGGAACACAGCACCGGGAACTCCTTGACAATTTGTACTGTTCCTACATTTTGCTGCCTGGGCCAGAGGTGAAAAGGCAGCACAGCATCGATCCTTTGGATTATATTGACAGTAAACAGTCTGAAGTCGTTTCAGCTGTTACACAGGGAAAGAAGACACGTGTCTTGATGGCTCTTACAACTGCGGAAAAACACCCAAGCCAGAATTTTATGTCTAAATGTTTACTACAAGTGAAACCTTCAGAGTATTTCAAGTGGGAAAAGGCTTTGGGGATGGCAGGAGCACAACAGAGGCAAGAGCTACACCTCCTTGCACCACTTTTCTGCTATGAGCAGCCAGTCAATCGATGGTACCACCACCCCTCCCCAAGGCGGGATGATGTCTGGCTGTCACATTCCAGCATCCCTCCACAAACACACCACAGAGTTAATTTTAGCTAGTCCAGCTTGGAATTGATTTACAGAGTCCAGAAGTTGAAGGACAAGAGATAATAAATCAACACAAGCAGTACTGACAGGGGAGGGAGGGAGCGAGCCAACGCCAAAGACACGCCGAGCCGTGGCTAAAATCGCGCCGTGGGGACGTGGCAACCAATGGTTGGATTCTCATAGAGCGAGGCAAAAACCAGAATGCTAAACTAACAGCTCTCATGCCAAATTTCGGTCTTTCAGAAAGGATATGGACCACCTGAAGGGCCCTTTATTTGCCTTTTTTTTTGCTTTGAGCTATAAGAAACAAGCGTCAGTATTTTGTTACCTCGGCACAAGGAAATCTAAGCATCTCATTTTGGCAAGAGGGGAAAAAACCTCCCCCACAAAACAACAAGCTGTTTACATTACACTCAATAACACTCATGAAATAGTGCTGCAGGCCATTTTTAATCAAATACTGGTACCCATCAGGCGAGACAGATTTCAAGCTTTAAATCATTCCGGAGAACCACGCGGTAAGACAAGCTGTCATGATTTCGCTCGGAATTTTCCAGCTATATGGTGTTTTTAAGAGGCTCTGCAAAGGGTGGTGCACCCTCAATTACCGAGGCTTTCTTTTATTCTGTACAATTTGTGACAATATACACCCTGATATATTGTTTTCGTGGTGACAGCAAGCTGGCATTTGTTCAATTTACAGTTTCAACGACTGAGGCTTGGATGACTCAGAAATACTTCCTTCTAAAATCTGAAATACGAGGCGCTCGCGTCCCTCTCGGCGAACAGTTTTTAAAAGCTTGCTCGAGCCTAAATGGCAACCCAAGAAGGAGATGATCCACTGGGAAAGCATTTTTGTTCCTTCATTAACCTGCTCCTTACGCTCAACTGGAGTAGCATCGCTGAGACTGAAGGCAAATCTCCAAAGCTGGAGGGGTTTTTTTGGAGCACAAAGGAACATCCTGTCTGTGTAGGGAGGGAGGAGCAACGGCTTCTGCTCCAGCCCTCCTAAAAATGTCCCTCCACTCAATAAAAGCACAGAAACCCCATCATTCAGCGGTTTCATTTGGGCAAAAAGCAGCATTGTCCGGTCGCGACCGAGCAAGAAGTTTGGTGGAAGCCACGTACAGCTCTTGAAGGAGAAGATTTTCAGCTACTTTGCAACATCAGCATCGCCCCCGCAAGCCGCCCAGTGACAGATTTGCTTCCCTTGTAGTCAACAGAAGTGAAAGGAGTTTCACATTTTCCAGCCAGTCTCCTACAGCCCAATGGCTGCCATGTTATATCTTGTACATTATTTAACTATTCCATACACACTCTACTCAGATCCTTCCTCCCTGAAGTATTTTCTCACTGAAAGACCACCACCCTGATTTATTCCTAGGGCAGGGGAAAGCCACCCAGCAGGATTACTCACAGGTATTATTAAAGTTAATTAAAAGCCCAGCAAACAAATTAAGCTGCCCCTTTAGAGTGGGGCAAACTCCAGGCACGCACGAAGGGTCTGGGTGCGTCGTTGGCAGATATGTGGGCATCTTCCTGCCACGTCCCGTCGCAGTTCTCCAGATGTGAGCTCACCAGTGGAAATTAATATATTTGAACATCCTTCTGGAGACAGCTACAGAAGGCCTGGAATAAGGTTTTCTGATCATAAATAAAACCTGGTAAATGAATTTTTTTATGGCTTCAAGCTACCATCGCATTCTAGGCATTTCATATGCAACACTAGAACCATAAAGCAGGCAACAAAAAAAGCACAAGGAATCAGAGGAATATTAATTATTTAACGTTTTATCACCGTGTCTTGCCAAAAATATGTTCCAAGTCTTACAAAGACATCTCTGCACTTGTCTTCAGGCACGCTACTATCTTGCAAGAGAAAGTCAGGCATGTGAGGTGAAGGGGCTGCACCCCACACTCACCTGATTTATCTGCAGGTGAAACCCACACAGGCATTTTCTCATCTCAAAGAGGATGAGGATGCTCAGGAGGACACTGAGGTGAAGGCATAACCCTCTGATCTTTGTCTTCTACGTCTTTGTTTTAAAGAGTGGCTACAAAGAAGCTGGAGAGTCTCTTATTATAAGGAGTCACGCGAAAAAGGTGAGGGGTGACAAGTACAAGTTACTCCCGGGGACATTTCAATTGGATACAAGCAGAGAAAAAAAATTACAAGGAGAATAATCACCCATTGGAAGAATCTCCCCAAGCAAGTGGTGGAGTCCCCAGTATTGGATATCATGAAGATTCAACTGGACAGGGTGCTGGGCCAGCTCTTCTAGACTGGGCTTTGGCCAAGAAAGGTTGGACCGGATGATCCTTGAGGTGTCTTCCAGCCTGGCATTCTATGATTCTGTGATAGACAAACACGATCTCCTGCACGCAGAGAGCCATTCAGCTGCCCTCCAAGTTACAGGGCTTTTTGAGTGATGCACAAACCCTCCTTTTGGCACTAAAAGCTGTGAACTCTGGGTTACAGCTAAAACAGAAACCCAAAAAGGCAGAAGTCAACACGCCCCAGTGGCACACACCATGAGGAACGTGTTATGGGGACCACGTGCTGGTGACTCTCAAAGAGTTCACAAGCCCCCAATCCTTCCCCTGTAACAGGCAGGGGAAACTACCCAGGGTTGCAAATAAACCAAAGAGCTTCTCACTTTAGCAGAGCCCAGATCTGGATCCAGACTGCAGGTCTTAAAGCCTTTTGTGAAGTAGAAACCAGGTTTAACTCTCATGTCTCCAGAACATCCCTCACAGCTATTGCAGCAGAGCCAACAGAAGCGTAGGACCAATTATCCACATAAAACCCCAACAACAAGACACATCACCTCATTTCATTCACATTTTGAGAAGATGCAAGTGCTGCACAAGAGGAACACGTTTTCTTGATGCTCTTTCAAGTTGATAATATTTTCTATTCCTGCTTTCAGATTATTTAGAAAATAAAGCTGGAAAATTCTAGATTTGCTGTTAAAACAACAAGCATCTTTGAAAGCCTTTCGAAACATTCATGAAAAGTAAAACTCTTATGGTCACAAGAATAATATTAGTTAAACCTTCATAAAAAGGGCTGGGCACTGAAAAAGTCAAGCATTGCTGGTGGGTTTTCACCTCAGGAGCAGAGGTTGAGGTAACACTAGATGGAAAAACAGAAGGGGAACTGGAAGCCAGAGGAACGTGCTACTAAACCAGCCTCTACAGGGTGTCTAAACCAAAAAGCTTCATAAATTGCAAGATTTATTGATTTGCAGACAGTGCGAGGTTTTAAGAAATTCACAGCATTTCTTTTTTTCCTCCTTACTCTTCATAACAGCTTTTATCGATAATCATAAAATTTCTGAATATAAAACCGAGCTGGAGAGATACTTGGGCAGTCACAGGATTCCCACCGTCGAGGCTCAACAGAAAGAAATAATTCACAATAAAACAGCATGCAAGCAAACTCCTTCTGACACCCACAAGCATTTCAGGTTCTTGGTCCTGGCTGGAAAGTTGAAATAACTGTAGCTCCTTCCTCAGTCTCTATCAAGAATTATACATTGAATATTCAGAAAAGCACGGCGACTCAATTCACAAATAAAAAAAAAAACTTTCCAAATAGGGAAAGAAGGACAATATAAATACAAAAAAAACCCACATGTACTTACCTTTCTTTGCTGATGGCTTCCTAAAATAAGCTGGTTTCATCCCAAAACTGCTTCACGGGGAACCTTGGGAGCTGCAAACCCAAACCATGGCTGAGGTTGCTCTGAGTGAGGAGCTGATGGAGAAGCAGGAAGCACAAGATGACTATTTAACACCTCCTAGTGCTTGATTGCTAAGGTCAGATTTGGAGGAGAAAAAGGGAATTAGTTCTCCTAGCAGGTGATAACGGGTTGGTATAATTGTTGGTTAATTGAGGACACCTTAGGAAGGCAACCAAATGAGAACGAATTGCAGCTGGCCCTGTGGTTAGGCTGAACTTTATGCATCGCCAGGTGAATCCTGTGGCCTCCACCAGCTAATTAAAACAAAAATATTCAAAACCAAGCCGTGATTGATCTTTCCAAATAAAGAAACACGTAGCACAAACTTCATGCCCCACCGGCAGATGGATTCACTGCCAACAGAGTTCTGAGAGGACTTTCTCAGGTGAAAGCTGACCTCAGAGACACACTTTTTTAGGACTTTTTGAGGTTCTGCAAGTGCTGGAAAGCTAAAAAAGAAATGTTTCTGACAGACAAGTGAGAGGTGACGTACCCATCAAGATCTGAGGAGGTTTTAATATACGTCTCCAATTGGACTAGTGATCTGGCAGGTCCTCTTTAAACTTGAGTGAAGTTGTGTTTGGGTCAAAAAGATGGAGATGCAGCTTAAATAAATTTGGGCCCAGGCCAACCTCATAAAGTTCAACAAGACCAAGTGCAAGGTCCTGCATCTGGGTAGGGGCAATGCCAAGCACCGCTATAGGCTGGGCAGGGACTGGCTTGAGAGCAGCCCTGAAGAGAAGGACTTGGGGGTGCTGGTGGACGAGACGCTCACCATGAGCCGTCAGTGCCCGCTTGCAGCCCAGGAAGCCAACCCTGTCCTGGGCTGCAGCAAGAGAAGTGTGGCCAGCAGGTCAAGGGAGGGGATTCTCCCCCTCTACTCCACTCTGGTGAGACCCCACTTGGAGCCCTGCCTCCAGTTCTGGAGCCCCTATTCCAAGAAAGATTTGGACGTGCTGGAACGTGTCCAGAGAAGGGCCACGAGGATGATCCGAGGGCTGGAGCACCTCTGCTATGGAGACGGGCTGAAAGAGTTGGGGTTATCCAGTCTGGAGAAGAGAAGGCTGTGAGGAGACCTTCTGGGGGCCTTCCAGGATCTGATGGGGGCCTACAAGAAAGCTGGGGAGGGACTTTGTAGGATGTGGGATAGTGATAGGACAAGGGGGAATGGATCCAAACTAGCGGAGGGGAGATTTAGATTGGACGTTAGGAAGAAGTTCTTCCACATGAGGGTGGTGAGACCCTGGCACAGGTTGCCCAGAGAGGTGGTGGAAGCCCCATCCCTGGAAGTTTTTCAGGCCAGGCTGGATGGGGCTCTGGGCAACCTGGTCTAGTGGGAGGTGTCCCTGCCCATGGCAGGGGGGTTGGAACTGGATGATCTTCAAGGTTCCTTCCAACCCTGACAATTTTATGATTCTATGACTCTGGAGTCTCGTCACTTTAAGGATAAAGCTTTGCCCAGGTGGATGTTTCACACCCGTTTGTACAGCCCCTTGCTCTAAAAGGATTAGGAATGATTTTTTTAAGACTCATGGAATAGGACAACTGGAGCACAATGACATGCAGGCGCCTTGTCTCATTGCTTCAGAGGTTTCAATTGCAGATTTAACAGCCTAGATTTTGGTAAGAGCGTGAAGTTATTTTTAAAAAAATGATTTATTATTTAAGGGGTTTGTATTGTTTGAGGCCAGAGGGCAAAGCACGTGAGCAAAGATGTGGGATGCGTGATATTTGTAATTGAAAACTGTACTTTAAGAGACACATTTTTGATTTGTATTCTGTAAAGTCCCCTTCCTCCTGAATTTATTTATTTATTTTAATTTATTGCCAGCCTGGCTATTTTATCCCACTGCTTATTTGTAAGGAACTGGACACAACGGCTCCCTTTGGCCGTGACTCGGATTTCTTCATCCAAGGAGGATGACAGGCACTGCTTCACCTCAGTCCTCCACCTGAAATCCTCCTCCGTCTGACCCTCCCGGCGTGCTCTGCCGCTGAGAACCGGTAAACTGGTGTTGCTAACGCCCATTTCCCAACAGATAGGACCGAGCTTTAACGTCTTTCATATTTCCATCGTCCCTTAAGATTGGTGGGGTTTCAGCTCTCTCCTCCAACCCGCCAACGCAAAGTCGAGCGCGTTGCTCTACCCAGCCTAGCAGAGGGGCGGCGATTTCTTCTTGGCGGACGGCAGAGGCTATTAGGGAAAGCAGCACGAAGCGCGGAAGGGTGGCGTTGGGTTTAATTAACGCCGCGAAGGCAGGAAGCTAATTTCGCTCAAGTGCGGTCATTAGGAGTCTTTGATGGATGTAATTCATCCCCAGGGACCACTGACAGGTGCTTATGGAGAGAGCTCGATGAAGCATCGTTTTATCTGTGGCCAGGGGATGCTTTCAAGGACAATATTTGTTTTAAAACCAGAAGCTGACGCCTTGATGGAAAATAATGATCCTGAAAGTCAAGAGCCGGCAAGCCATCGCCCAAAAGGAGGTGAAAGCGCCCGTTGTCCTCTGGAAGGTCACGTGAAGTCATCCTTTAGCAGGCTGTCACCTTCCTTCCGTCCAAGGGAGTCTGAGATTTCAGCCTCTCCGACTCTGCCCATCATGAAGACGCGTTAAGCTTCAAGAGCAGGACATTTAGAGGACACGGGTAACCCCCCGAGCATCTCGTCTCAGTCTCGACAACGAGCGGAATTCAGCCGTTGAGATGAACCCTGTCCAAAACTTGGATGGAGCAGGAGTGTTTCCTGGGCAAACACATCATTTATTTTTTATTTTTTTTTTGGGAAAAAGAAACAGAAATGGAAAAAAAACAAAAAAGCCCCAGTTTCCAACAGGAAAGGAAACGCGAAGCTGCAAATCGCTGTAACCACAAGTTCTCCGCCTTGAGCACTCAGCTCACAGAGCTGCCTTCCCAAAAGTCTGGTCCCCAAAAAAGCCTTTAGCGTCAGGTAAAAAAAAAACAAAACCAAACCAACCAAAAAAAAACACCCACAAAAAAAAACTAACGAAACAAAAAAAACCCAAAATAATAAAAAAAACAAAACAAAACACACAAAATGCCAACACAAAACCCCACAAACAAGCAAATGAAAATAAAAGGAGGAAAAAAGAAAGGTAATCTGAAGAGGGCTCAAAGTCTTTCGTGTTCCTAGACCTCTGTTGGAGTCACAAGCTCCTTTAGGGGACATTTCCCACCTCCTCGGCGTACCCAACACAGGACAACGGTCCCGACACGCAGGATGAAGCCCTTGAAAAATAATTCTTCAATCCACATGGAAAAAAAAAAAAAATTGTCCAAAAAAAATGGTCTGTTTTCCTTCTCTCTTCTTTTTTTTATAAAAAAATATTTTTTGAATGTTTTAATTTTTATTTTATTTTTGTTAGTATTTTTATTTTTTTTAAAAAATTTTTTTTAAATGTTTTAATTTTTATTTTATTTTTATTAGTATTTTTATTTTTGTTATTTTTATTATATTTGTATTTTTATTGTTATT
>VWZK01000715.1:0-85229 GCA_013396935.1 Baryphthengus martii
CCCTGAACCCTAAACGGAGACAGGTCTGTTTCCTTTAATCTTCCTAATACAATGCAAATCATGGTCCTTACATCAGTAAATAACCTGAAGCGTTGTCAAATGTCTTAATTGTTATTTCTTGTAGCACATACAAATGAAATATATCAGTCAGAGGTAAAAAGTCACATGCTGGAGGCTGAAAGTCATTGCAGGTTTACATTTTACCATAGTGTTAACTGAGAAGCAGGTGAAGAAAAACATGAATCATGAGGAGCACACAGAAGGCTGCTATGGGCAAAAGAGCAGCGTAAATACGGTGTTTGGGCTAACCAAAAATTAAGGTGAACTAAATCGTTCTTCTTTGTTCTACAAATTTTATATAGAGGAAGGCAGCTGCTATTGTTGAAGTCATGTAGGTTTTGTTTGTGTATATAGCTCAGTTTTAAATTTTTGCTTAATTTGACACAAAGCAATTTAGGGAGTTGTCTTTTTTTTTTTCCTCTTCTTGCATTGTAAATTAGTTACTGACAAATGATGGGGAAAACTCATTTCATTTGTTGTATGGATTGATTACAAGCTTGCTTTTTACAAGAGGTATTTAATAATTGATGTTCTGCAACAGACACGAAACAATTCCTCTGATGATAGGAAGGCAACAGATGCAAAAAGGATATCTGCAGGTACAGAATTAGTGCTTAAAAGCAGTGGAAGCGTCCTTTCAGCATCTTTTTTATGTTTTCAGTGGAACTTAACTGATCTTCAGGTGGTCTGTTTACTTAAATTTGTTTCATAACAGAGCTAGAGTCTGGAAGATAAAAGCACCTGTTTTCCTATTTCAGAGTAAGTGCTTCCAAATACATCTGGAAGACAACAGTAGATCCTGTAGTCAGGAGCCAGAATAAATATTTATTACATTTTTGTACTACATTCAGTAACAACATCACCTGAGGTAAAAATTCTCACAGATACCTTGTTTTTATTATATTATTCTCTCATAAATCTGAATTGGTAGAGTTTGCAAGAATCCAGTTTGTAAGAAAAGGAACAAGAAATGAGTCATGTGGAACACTGCAGTTAAGCTCTGTAAATTCTATGAAACTCACAGATCCTTTTGTATGGAGATTCAAACAAGTAGCCTAATTGTTGCATCATAAACTTGCACATGATGAAATACTAAATACAGCCTAATCTGAGATGTCCTAGTTTTACAGAACTGGGAAGCCTTCAGTGGAAGATACTAGAATAATTGTACAGGTGTTGTTTCGTAGTTAATTTGTTCTCTTTTGTTTATTTGTTTGTTTGTTTTGTAACAGAAGGTAACATGTAAACCATTGTGGTTTATTACACTGTTCATTCTCATTTTCATGCCTTTCTGCATCTTGTAAGCCTTCTCCCAAGCTTCATTCTTGACGCTGAGGAGAGCTCTGAAACCTAGATATACATTATCTTTGGGAGCTCTAACATAAGAACCAGCTGATACAACGGTTTTAGAATTAGGTCCTTAGTGTCTGCCAAATGATGTTATCCTAGAAACAACATGCACGGTACAAGCACTTGACATACATTCTTAATCAAGAATCAGAGCCTTGACAAAGCTTTGCTATGTTCCTATAAAAATATTCTAGTTCACAATGTAGAAGGATCATCGTAGGGTAGCTTAAAATGTTTGGATTCGATTAAGAGTGGCTTTCAGCAATTCCCTAGTTTTTGTTCCTTCCATCTCTTAGCAGAAACTATTTATCTTCCATATTGCATATTACAATATATTCATAAAATGCATGTCAGAAGACTGTTGTAAATACTTAGTGTTAGACTGTTGCATATTTTATAGGTTTCCAAAAACTCCACCATGCTTCAAGCCTGCTTTTCACAGGGACCTGGCTGGCCACATAGCTCTCAGATTTTCCCTTCTCACTGAACTAGATTTGAGACACAGGGAAAAAAACATACACACACATATATAAATTATATATACATAAAATTATTTAACTCTTGAATATTAACTGTGTCTTTAACGATGTACCTGTTTTTCTAATACCTTCCCATATACTACATACACCATTGTTGCAATGAAAGTTTTAATATAAATGTAAATAAAAGTCTCCAAGTTAATACTTTTAACAAAATGCAGTGCATTTTACAAAAAATAAATAAATAAATAAAAACCCAAAACACTGTAATGGACAGTATCACCTAAAACCACCATCCTTAGAATGACATTAAGAAGAGTGCACACCTAGGCTTTTAATACATACACATGATTTTCTCTCTCTTTCCTTGTGCAGCCCTGCTGGCCTAATGAATTATAAAGCAGAGATTGTGCATTCAAATCTTCTTTGGAATATACAAGGCGGGGGGGTGGTTTGTTTTTTTGTTGTTGTTTAGGGTTTTTTTTTAAGAATATGGAGTATTTTCCTTGTTAATCATACCAGCCACAGCATGCTTAAGTAAGTTAATATAGTGTTTATTGTTGTCCCAGTGACCACTTTTCTCTTAAATTCATGTCTAATGCTAAACTTGTTATCTGAATATGTGTCTTTGAGCAAGTATTCAGACATCCTACAGGTTGCTTATATGGGACTGGTTGTTTTCACTGATGTTTTCACAAGTTTGGGTAGAAGACGGTCTCAAATAATCATTCTGAATTTTGACAGTATGCTAGTTACAATGCTCAGGTTAGGAACTTTCATCTTAATTTTCAAGTTTGGCTAAAAGCAGAATACAGCCTATACTTTTGCGTTTCTCTTTCTGTTTACATTTTCAAATATTTTATTTTGAGGAAAGGATTATCTTTCATTATGTGTACGTAAAACTGAGGCATAGTGGGACACCAAATCTCCGTATAAATATTTTTAATTATAGCAAGTTTTCAAATTAGCTGATATTAGGGGATCACTTCACATGAATAACTGCTGGTATCTAGGGCCATTGAAGAGCTCTGAGATATACAGTTTACCATCCAAGAGTCTGATTAGAAAGATGCATAATTCCCCTGAGTCCTTTCCTGTACCTACTAGGCTGTGCAGATTGGCAGAACTGCACAATTGGCAGAACTGACAAATACAACGCAAGAGTAGCTTTCTATAGCACTAAACAACTATTCTTAAGTAACTGAATAAAAGCCTTAGGTTCTCTCATAAGTCAGATAAATAGAAGCACGTCTATCCCAAGATAGCTCTCAGTATAGATCAATTTATTGACCTTTTAAAGATGGTAGTCTCTCTCTAGGTATTATTTATACTCCTATAAATATTAAGATTAAACATCTTCCTTATTTTTATTATATGTTAGCTTTTTTTTGTGAACAGCTAAAGAAACTGAGATGAACTAACTGTAACAGAATTTCTACTTAGACAAATTAAAAAACAGACCTAGCAGGAAGGTTAGAAAAAATAATTTAAATTAATAAGCCTACCCCTCATTTCCCAAACTAAACGTGAACACTAACGAAACATGTGACTAAGATGCCACTTCAACTTTCAGTTCGTTCTAGCAGTGACATTTTCTTCCAATCTACAAGAATATTCAGATTTCACCTCTCAGTGCATGCTGGTGTATAAGGCCTATTTGGTCACTGAACTATTAAAGCAGTTAAAGGTTTCCAGAGAAGTAAAAATCACAAAAGTCATTTGTATTCACAAGTCCTCAACTAACATGATTAATTTAAAGTCTTTTAAAGTTGAAGGTAATGCAAAGAAGGAAATTCTATACTATAGCAACAGTCACATGAATCTTGAAATGTAAATGAAGGCCTTCTAAAAATCATATACTGTGCAAACTCTACTGTATAAGAAGAACTATTAGATGACCTTTCGATGATGAAGTCTACCTTTCTCATCTCTCTAGTGCATTATTTCACAAGGAAATTATTACATAGAAGGTATACTTTTATATGGTTCTAAATTAATTTAAAATTTTTAATTGTGAGTAAAATGTAGTAAATATTACTTTCTGTTTTATAGCAATGTATAACTATTTAATTGCTAATAAAAACGTCTGAACGGAGTTGTAAAACACAAGCACATAGATCAGTTTGCTCAATGAAATCAGCTGCATGAGTTTTTCTACATTTGCTCTTCATCAAATCAGGAAATACATTTAAATCAAGGTTCCAATAGAACTAGCAAACCCTGCTTCTCAGTTGAGGAAATGTATTGTCAGCAGAGAAATAGATCATCCAATTTGTTATTGTTTCAGAAAGCATATTTTATTGGTACTGTTTATTGAGCTATGTAGACAAACGACACACATCCGATTAGGTCCTCATGGTAATACACCTATGTTACTCTTTACAAAGGGCAAAGATTGACTAAAGAAAAAAGCACTCAGTAATCCAGGCACAGAAACCAATACTAAGCAGTAATTGAAAATACTGTGCTAGCTTGGAAACTGCTGAGAATACTGCTTTGTTGCAACTGCAGAGGAAAATAAAGTAGGTGTTAAAATAGTAAAACCTTTACCTTCCTTTGTGCAATTGATCTTAGTTTTAAGACACACCATTAGAGAATACTGAGTACAGTTCTTCAGCCTCAAAAATCTCTTGAGGCAACCCACAAAACTGAGAAGACATCCTAAAATTAGCTAAACAACATTAGAGAATTCAGATGGAGTTTTTAGGTTATGGATGCATAGACTTAGACTCAGATTAACAGTAATGAAATATGCCTACTAAGAATAATGGTCCTTCCAGAGAAGAGTAGATCTAATCAAGTGTGTTACGCACCATCAAGTTTTTGTTCAAGGGGCTTGCTGTTTAATAGCTGTTTGGTGGCATTTGGAACTGGATGCAGTTATTAAACAGTGTAAAAAGCTAATTTGTTTCTTGGCAGTCAGAGTTAGCCTTTTACTCTCACTCAGAGTCGAATAAAATGACCCTCAAGTTAAATAACTACAGAGAAGGTAAAGCATACGCATGTGATAATGAAAAAAAACTTGACAGGCTATTATTTATAATCTTGCAATCTTCTGGAAAATTTCATTAAAAAAAAGTAGATATATTTCAATGTACTCTGAATCTGAAAGTACTCTGTACTCTGAATAAAATAAGGTGAATGAGGAAAGAATCAAGAATATTGTCGATAAGAAAAGTTTTTGTTTGTCTAATGAGAATATACTACAGTGTAGCTCATAATAGCACATCATTAGATATCACAACAGCATAAAAACTACAGGATGGCAAGATGTTCCTGGTGTGACACCTTTATTCAAGCAAAATCGCTCTGTAATCAGTTTACAGTGGTGTAGGAGCAGTATTCATAAGACATATACAACAGTTTTCATTAATCCATCCTTTTGGCAATCATGAGATTTAATTTGATGTCTATATAGTTTCACAAGACCAGACTAGAGCCCGAAATGTAGATGCAATGGAATCACTGAAACTATCTTTTGACAGAGATTCAGAAATAATGGAATAATTCCCTGCAGCTCCTGCACAAAATAATAACGGAGAAAAATTACCACAGATACCTGTTAAAATCTGATCACTTTTAGTGATGTCTTCAAAGACAATTTAGAAAGTTAAAGTGGGCATTCCCTAGCTGTCACAGAATCACAGAATCACAGAATGTTAGGGGCTGGAAGGGACCTCAAAATACCATCCAGTCCAACCCCCGTGCCAGAGCAGGATCACCTGGAGTAGGTCACACAGGAACGCGTCCAGGTGGATTTTGAGTGTCTCCAGAGAAGGAGACTCCACAACCTCTCAGGGCAGCCTGTTCCAATGCTCACACAGCAGTCATTTATCACATCACTTTTTATGAAACCTGGGATTTAGCTGACCAAAGACGTACAGATATACAAGTAATTACAAACACATAACATTCTAGTACGGGTTCGAAACCAACCGTTAATTTATCATTCTAATCTAAATAGGTCAGATTGATTTTGTGCCAGGTCACATTCGGTTGCCTAACCTTAGGTATCAAACACCACTTGAGATATACTAAAATGTTCCATCTCAGCACCATCTGCCAATTCTAAAAGTTGCAACTTGTAACAGACTTCTTTTGACAAAGGTCGACCCTATATAAATAGGCATCCTAAAGCTCTAAAATGGTCCAAGATGTCTATGTTTAGACAGTTGAAGTCAGCCCACAGTGCCTATTAATCTCTACTGTTTACAAAAAGTTGTAAATGGCTAATTCAGATTTTGCTATCCGCATTTGTTTTAGGTGATTTACAGCTACAGTGACTGAGTCCATCTGATACTGCTAAGGGCCAGGTCAAAAATTGCCTCTGAAAACTCACACATTTGATTTTACCATGAAACAGACTGAGAATAATTACAGAAGCCTGGGTTTGTTCTATCGAACTGTATACTTAAGTAGATCCACCTGATCTCCCTGTGTATGCCAGCCCATCTAAAGCGCAGACTGACAGGCATGAGTCTGGCCTCACTGTAGGTTGACCTGAAAGTACGTGATTTAAATTGTTTTGAAGGGTTTAGCGCTCACTGTTGTGTAAATGTGGATGCTCATATAAGCTTCAGATCAACTCAGAACCATTAAAGTTTGCCCCTGATTTCTCTGGTTATATTTATAATCTAAACAGGGACAGACCACTGCTTTTAGCACTGATATGTAAGTTTCATATTGTTAAATTCTTAGAAATTTTGTCCAGTTTTTAGATGAATCCAGTTTTAGCCCATCCTACATTGTGGTCTCGCTCCGGCAAGAAAAAATTAACAATCTCAATAGATAGTTTGATCATAGTCACCATGTTTGATCAACTGTTGTGGTTTAAGAAACACAGACATAAGCTGTACCCTGCAACTTATTTTTAAGGTCAGAAGACTGTTTCCGGTCTGTTTTATTTACTAGTATAGGCAGATTCTGTATGAATAGCACAGTTCCTGACTCATTTTGGACAACTTGACAACTACTTCTCTCTAAAGACAGCATGGATAAGATTGTCTCAATTTATACTCCCTCCATCCTCTGCAGTCCTCTAACACTATTCTGGCAGGCACTGGGCACAGTTTCCCCTTGCTGCAGACACTTCCAAATAACATGCACATACAACCGTGCTTATGCCTTTGGGTCATCACACATGTCCTGGAGGAAACCAATAGCCTAGTACCATGAAGACATTCAGACAAGGTGTCAGTCGGAAAACAGAGACAGGCTCTGTTTTACATAGCTGCCCATCCAAGTTTAGTTGTCATTCATTTACACAGAACTATGCTGTTTCAAAGGTGCGAACTGTCATCTCAGTATGCTTGCAAATCATTGTGATGAGCACCATAAAAGAACTTGAGATAGTGATTCTTTTTCCATACTTCAAGACTAATTATTCCTCCGGAATTTAAATGAGAAGTCAAAATATCAAGATTACAGAAAAATAAAGGTTTCAGAAAATCTCTGTTGAATAATGTCATTCATTTCCACTTGATTTTTTGAATTAAGAAAAAAAATAAATTGAAATTTCATAGGGAATGTTTCAGTTGCACTTAGATATTTCATATTTCCATTCCCTTTCATGTGTCAAACACTTTAGTCACACTATGTCTAAGATTACTCTAGCATTATACATCGATTCTCATTTGCATTAATCCTTATGCCCTCATATGGAAAAAAATACAGTATGATAACCTACTACTGCTATTAGCCTGGTTGATAGCATTTACAGCATGGTATTTTCTTCCATAGAGTCTTTAATGGATGCCTCAAAATAAAATTCTGTCTAAGACAGATGTGGCACAAAGGAGGTCATTCTACAAGATGGCTTCTAGAAATCACTATTTAAGTCCTGGTAACAAAAAATCCCGGAATGCAGACTCAGAAGGCTCTGATTAATTGTCATTTTTTGGCATTAAAGAAACCTGTTGAAGAATAAGTGCTAACAGGATTTACAAGAATTCTTTTTGGGGCAGAAATCGGAAAGGACACTTAGAACAAGCAAGGTGTATTAGAAGAAACAAGGCATGCCATAGCATCCCCTATATGGAACAATGGCTTTTCACATATGGGCTATTTTTAATATTCTCAGGCCTTCCCAGTTTTGTATAATGATTTTTGAAAATGTTTGGAATATTGTAATAGTAAAGGGGCAGAATCTAAAATGATTTAGATGTTTTATTTGTACTATTCTTATGGGCAATATGATTTCTGTCTTGTAAAGTGTTTACATCATTAGGTATACATCCAAGATTTCCCATACAAGAAAACAAGGCATTTCTAAGCTTCCATTTCAATACATAAAGGAATAGAATTTAGTTAACCGGGAAAACAAATTTCTCACATTTTCAGCAAACATTTACTGAAATATGTTTTATGATTTACTGAAGAATTCCTATGCAACTTTCTCCTCTTTCTGAAGTGCCAGCAGTGAATAAACTATTTAGCCACTTCAGATTCTACAGAATATGGAATTAGAAATCATTTTATATAGAAAATCTGTTCTTTTTTAAAATATGAACCCATGTGGAAAATGGTTTCCAGTTCTTGAGGGAAGCAATATCAATATGAAGTCATCTCAATGGTTCAGAATACTTACAATATTTAACTCCTTTTATAATTATTTCAAAACAAGAGACACTTTGAAGGAGGAATATGTTGTTTCTCAAATTGCCATTTATCACAACAAAGGAAGTCACATTTGGAGTCACATTCACACTGTTTTATGAATCTATACAATGCATAAATTAAAATGTTAAGTGGGTTATCCAGTTGTAAGATTCTGATATGTTTAGTAGGAATTCAATGTCAGTAAAATGTGAAAGAATTTATAATAATTTTTAACTGTCAGTTCTAATATTTTTATGTTTCGATTTAGGGATGGTACTGCCAAACTATAATTTTAAATGCAAGAGAATATATTATCTTGATAAAAGTCACATTCATTTAACAGATTACTTTAAGAAGCAATTTGGCACCAAATATTAATGCTGAATACTGGGTGAGCACAGCAATTATACTCTTAGGGATTTGATCCAATGTTCATCCTCATAAATGAAATAATGAGCTTTTGAAGAAATTAATTAGAATACACCTGGGGAAAGAGATTTTTTTTTTCCTATAAAACATAATATTCCTAACTTTTTTATATCAAGTGGCAGATAATAATGCTCCCAGTTAGAAATACTAGTCTTGACTCTACTTCAGTCTGAATTATATTTTTGTACCAAGCACAGTCCAGTAGCAATCCTATTATAAACCTATTTTTCTTTTCTAGGTCATGCCCAAAATTAACCAGAGACATGGCTTCTTTGGATGCCTGCACTGAATCCCTTACACATAGTATTTAACTGTCAGCTCACTGTCAGGATCATTTTGGACTATCCTAAAGAGCTCTCTTAAAAAAAAATACGCCACAGAAAAGTCCACTAAAAAGTTGCTAAAGCAATGCGGGTGCAAAACAGTTTGTTGTCCTTTAGATTTGCACCAAGGGCCACACCCCAACCTTCTTTTATTTAGCAATATCATCACAACTGTAAGATTCCACTGTCCCTGAGACTCAAACAGTGTCACAGTGTTTTAGCACACGACCCCTACACCCTAAAGGAAGACTCAAGAATATTTCTTTCTCCTGGCTTTATACCATCAGTGATTTTCATTTTATAAAGAGTTAAAAATGGAATTTTTCTGCAGGGCGAGTTATAGTCAGAATCCAGACTGAAGAATGCAAAGATATTGGAACACAGTGCACAGTCTATGTTAACTAACTCAAGAAGCTTAGATTTATTTTTTTTTTTCTTCAGGTCTTCAATTATTTTCTGCCTCTTTGTGAATATAGTGTCTTTTTTTTCCAAATCAATAATTATTGATGGTTTCTGTTTGCTCTTGAAGATAAGGCTGGTTATCTTGTTAATGGCTGTATTCTGTAACTGTTCTCTTCTTCAGTTTCTGCTGAAATAAGGTGAATCTATTAGCAAAATAAAAGACTGTCATGTTTTTTTTAAAGTGATTGAATCTTCATGATCTGCCAAACTACTTGGTTTAGAATAATGGAGAATAAGCAATAACTTAGTCAAGTATACATAGAATACATTTTAAATGAGTCAGCAGACTTCAAAGGCACCTAAGAAGTTGCTACTACGAGATCTTTTTTTCATACTGGAAACTACTTCATACCTATCCAGCAGTCTTGTGATGACATGTCATATTTTGCTACTGCTCTTTCCAATTGAATCTTGTCCTCATGTCTGTTGCCCTTTTAGTCCAATGAAATCATGTTTTATATTGATTAATACAAGCCACAACGGAATTCAAAGTCTAAACAAATGAAAGGATTCTGAGAGCTTTTGCCAAGAAAAAATGTTAAACTATTTTGAATTTTTCAAACCCAAGGGATAAGACCAAACATTGTGCTCCATTTTAAGTGCCTCTGGTCATGTGATAAATGCCCTTTCACTGTAATGAAATATTTTTAAATTGTAGATAGAAATAATCCACTTGAGGATTTCACTTTTAGTTTGCACTCATGGTGCTGCAAAAGAGTAAAATGCAGTAGACTAAGAAAGTATGCAGGAATAAGTATAAATCCTTGCTTGGAACTGGTGTAGAACAAACAAAATTGCATGAACAATTAACTAGAATAGGCATATAGGATTAAGAGTTTTGATTTCTGTTACATAAATATACTTTCTATTACAACAATTCTACATACAAAACAATGCCTGTGAAAACTCATTACTCCTGGAAGAGCCTCTTTAAAGAAAAGTATTAATGGTTAGTACAACCAGCACTCAATTTTGTGCATTCCTATCGATCATTCTGCTTTGCAATGGTGAAAATAAGTAAACTGAAGATCTTGCAAGGTTTTTTTTTCTCTTTAAGGCATTTTGCAACTTCTAGAAAACTGTGTCAGGGAGTTCTGACACTGGTTGAGTCTGGGCTGGCCACTAAACAAATGAAAGTTTCTCTCTATGAACTCCTCTCCTTTCCCAGAAGGGGAAGGGAAAAGGAATAAGAGAGATAGACTTACGGGTTGGAAAATAAAATTTAAAAATCCCAAACACAATAAAACAACAAAAAAAATAATTAAAAAAAAACAAAACCACAACAATTTTAATGAAAGAGTAACAATAAAAAGAAAATTTAATATCAACTAGAAAATAATGATACTTATGCAGATATATGCAAAACCAATAGTGAACTCCCCCAGAGTGCAGGCTAAATTCTGTGGCCAGTAGGAATGGGATGTAGGAACTGGATTCAGAAACTCATGAATTAGAATCAGAGGCAAAAGAATAGACAGATTCCTTTTTGGATGCCAGCCATTAAAGAGCAGAGCCTGACCCTCTTGATCCCTCCGTTTTATAGTGAATGTGATTGTGGTGGGTTTGACCTTGGCTGAGCGCCAGGTACCCACCAAGTCACTCTATCACTCCCCCCCCCACACTTACTCAGCAAGGGGGAAGAGAATAAGATGGAAGAGCCTGTAGGGTACGATAAAGGCAGTTTAATAAGAACGGGAAAAAAAAAAGCAAAGAACAAAAAGCAAGCCGCGCTTGAAGCAAAGCAAAGCAGAACAAGGTCTTATTCTCTACTTCCCATCAGCAGGCGATGTCTGGCCTCTCCCGGGAAGCAGGGCTCTGGTACGCGTAGCGGTTGCTCGGAGGACAAGCGTCTTCACCAACGAATGACCCCGACCCCCTTCTCCTCTCTTCTCCTTTTATACTTGAGCTGACGTCACGCAGTGTGGAATAGCTCCTTGGTCAGTTTGGGTCAGCTGTCTTGACTGTGTCCCCTCCCAAGATCTTGCCCACCCCATCTCACTTAGAGCGGGGAGTGGGGGGGGAAGATGTTGGAAAGCCAGCCTCGGTGCTGTGCAAACACTGCTCAGCAGCAGCCACAACACTGGCGTCTTATCTGCCTCCCAGTACAAAGCACAGCACCATAAGAGCTGGTCTGGGGAACATTAACTCCAGCTCACCCAAACCCAATACAGTGATGTACATGGAATAGGGTAATTTATCGGTCAGGTTTTGGGTCACCTGTCCTGCCTGCTCCTCTCTGCAAGTGCAACCATTTTGCTTACTTTCAACCATTTCACTTACGACACTCCAATATGGCATACAAACTCTAGCAGTAACTTTGTTTTTTTGTAAGAGCAAGTATGAGCAAAAGCCTTTCTGAATACCAGTCCTTGATAGTAACTATAAACATGGAGCATTATCACTGCTAGAAGGAGACACTGTTGGTGATAATATGTTGTTCACTTCAGCAAGTGCAGTTAGTGAGAAGAGAATGAGTTGAAAAGTCGTATCACTGAATGGAGGATTGGTTCTGCTCTAGCTCAAACCAGGACAAGTCATCTATCTAACAGCTTTCTACTTTTTCTCATCCACAGAAGGAAAAGATGTAAAAGAATCTGAGAGGAAACATGGCAAAATTTTCCCAGATTATCAAGTTAATTGTGGCATTGTTATTAAAAAGTGTATTGAATATTTCCCATTGTTTTCTTTCTTGTTCAGTACTTCACATGTACTGAGTACATTGATAGACACATTATGTAATGAACTATGTTATTTTAGTTAAAATTTTTTTCTTTATTAAGATTCCTATGTCCCAGCAGTATAGTACCACACTACATTCATTTCATCTGAAGTGACATTTTAAATGAAAATCTGTTTGAGATTTCCTTTACATATTAGCACATTTTGTCATTTTATTAGAGAGACTATTTCCTTGTTTTCTATTTAAAAAAAAATAAAAAAAAAATAGGAGAAACTAACAGTACAGAACTTTCTTATGACTACTGAAAGAACAGTAAAAGAAAAAATATTTCTTTTTAAGCCCCTTCTTCCTACATGCAATTGCACGTTAAGCAAAACCAACTCCATGCAGCATAGATGTCCTATGGGATGGAGATGAAGTGATTTTTTTACCCTTCTTCATGCCACCTAGTTCAAATTAATTAAGAATTAATTTAGAATTGTCCTAAAACCTGATCACAGTGCTCCCTTCAGATTTGTCAGTTTAGGAGTACACAAATGTAGAGCAGCATAACAGATGTCCTATCTTTGTATAAAAGAACCTACCCACTACATACTTCTAACAGTGTCAAGAAAACCTGTAAAGAAATGTCTAGACCATATGCTTGACGCTGCATATGCAGCAAGAACAGATCTTCTAGGTTGAAATGTTCAAGCCAAAAGACTTAGCAGCGTCCTTTTCATTTGCTTTACATATTTCATATTCAGTATACAATAAGTACACTAGAGGATTGAGAGCTGATGGCTGTCACATCTGAGGTGGTAATAGCTCTCATTACATCTGCCATTGCATCTAAAAATGCAGATTCAGCTGACAAACAATCTAAATTTGACTGAAGGATGGAATGCTACTTGGCAGATCAAAAATTAAAAATACTATGATCCTTCATTTTGTTGCTCCAACGTTACACAAGCCCTGGGCTGAATTCAGCAAATGGACATTGTATACAAAAAAATTATAAAGCAGGTCAAACCTATATATTTTATTATGGTAAAACAATTTAATCTCTTAAAATATGCTGATGATCAAAGACAAATGGGTCCTTTGCAGAAATGTCAACTTTTTTTTCTTTTTTTTTTCTTTTTAAAAGGCACTACCTTCTAGGTAACAGAGAAAGTCTAGAGGAAGGAAGACACTCCCTTGGTTCAGGAGAACCAAGTTAGAGATCAACTAAGTAAACTGGATATGCACAAATCCATGGATCCTGATGGGATACACCTGCAAGTGCTGAGGGAGCTGGCAAAAGTCATTGCTATGCTACTCCATCACCCTTAAAAGGTCCTGGAGAACAGGAGAGATGCCTGAGGACCAGAGAAAATCCAATGTTACTCCGGTCTTCAAAAACGGCAAGAAGGAAAATCCAGAAGACTACAAGCCAGTCAGACTCACCTCCATCCCTGGAAAGATGATGGAATAGCTCATTCTGGGTGTCATCTCAAAGCGTATGCAGGAAAAGAGGGTTATTGGGAATAGTCAGCATGGATTCATCTGATAGCCTTCTGTGATGGCATGACTGGATGGATAGATAAAGGCAGAGCAGTGGATGTGGTCTACCTTGACTTCAGCAAGGCTTTTGACACTGCCTTTCATAACACTCTCATTGGGAAACTCAGGAAGCGTGGGTTAGATGAATGGACAGTGGGATGAATTGAAAACTGGCTGAAAGAGAGCTCAGAGGGTTGTGATTAGTGGCACAGAGTCTAGTTGGAGGCCCATAACAAGTGGTGTTGCCCAGGGTTCAGTACTGGGCCCAGTCCTGTTTAATATATATTCATCAATGACCTGGATGAACGGATGGAGTGTACCCTCAGCAAATTTGCTGATGACACAGAACTGGGAGGGGTGGCTGACACACCAGAGGGCTGTGCTGTCCTTTAACAAGACCTGGACAGGCTGAAAATTTGGGCAGAGAGAAACTTTATGGAATTCAATAAAGACGAGTATAGGGTACCACACCTAGGGAGGAACAACTCCATGCACCAATATAGGTTACGGTTAGACCTGTTGGAAAGCAGTCCTGTGGAATAAGATCTGGGACTCCTGGTGGACAACACAATGACCATTAATCAGCAGTGTGCCCTTGTGGCCTAGACGGCTAATGACGTCCTGGGGTCCATCAAGAAGAATGTGGCAAGCAGGTCAAGTGAGGTCATCCTTCCCCTGTACTCTGCCCTAGTGAGGTCTCATCTGAAGTACTGTGTTCAGTTCAGGGCTCTCCTGTTCAAGAAAGACAGGGAACTGCTGGAGAGGGTACAGCAAAGGGCTATGAAGATGATTATGAGACGAGAATGTCTCTCTTATGAGGAAAGACTGAGGGACTTAGGCCTTTTTAGTCTGGAGAAGAGAAGGCTGAGGGAGGATCTTTTCAATGCTTATAAATACTTAAAGGGTGGGTGTTAGGAGGATGGGATCAATCTTTTTTTCAGTGGTCCCAGTGACCGGACAAGAGGTAAAGGGCACAAACTTGTGCTTAGGAAATTCCATCTAAACATGAGAAGGAACTTCTTTACTTTGAGGGTGACGGAGTGCTGGAACAGGCTACCCGGAGAGGTTGTGGAGTCTTCAATTCTGGAGACATTCAAAACCCTCCTAGATGCAATTCTGTGCAACCTGCTTTAGGTGAACCTACCCTGTCAGAGGGGTTGGACTAGATGATCCCCAGAGGCCCCTTCCAACCTCAACCATTCTGTGATTCTTTCTGTAAAAGTGGTCTGAGGGGTTGGACTAGATGATCCCCAGAGGCCCCTTCCAACCTCAACCATTCTGTGATTCTTTCTGTAAAAGTGGTCTGTGGAAGCATATACTATACAATATACAATATGCAATTCATATACAATAATGTTTCCACATGTGCAGCGGCAGGTATTTATTAATCTATATAATTTGACTATTCCTTTAATTTATATTTGTCATTTAAATACTACTTATACTAAGCCCTATGTAGGAAAGTTTAGTGTTTAGAATCAGATTGTCCTCTGACCCCAGCAAGTATGTAATTCAGGCAGGCTACCTTTAAGACGTGGTCTCTACATTCACTTTAACACTGTAAAGTGATGAAATACTGCATCAGCTACATAGCTGGAACTTTCCTGTATCAAATGTCACTGAAATGATAACACTTTGCTATTCTTAGGACTGATAGCTAAACAAAACTGCAATCCAAATTTGTCCTGTGGAGTTTAAGAGGTTAATTTAGAAAGAATATTATGAATCTGATAACTGGATTAATTTTGTAATTTTATATAAATCTTTTTCTAAAAAAAACTCTACTTCCAAGACTTGATAGACAGTAACAAGGGCTAAAATAAAATTCAAGACCTTGCTTCTAAAACACCAGTTCAAGTATCTATCAGCAAACCTGGAATAATTTTATTATGCTTTTGGTACTCAAATAACCAAGTCTCCCATGTGCAGACACGAATTAATAGTTTAATAAATACAATTTTTATTTGAGGGATGCTTGAAACATGAAAAAAGGTACAAATAAATAAGCAGAGTAATAATAAATGATACCTAATATAAAATCATAATATTTTTGTAGTCTTTCCTCCATGAAGGCAAGTAACAGACCATCTAGTTGATTTGCCCTTCCTGCAGTAAGCTTCATTTACATTTAAAAGTTTTGAAAACCTTCTAGTTGTACTTGCTTTTGTTAATTGTACACACTCACAAAACCTCCCCTGCCAGAAATTCCATGTTCTACTAGCAGCTACATCTACCATTAAGATATACCTTTAGGCTAAATGACAACTAACCTTACTGCATTTAGTCAGTTAGGTGGCTTAGATATCCTTGCACTGCTAACATTGCAAACGCTGTTATGCTACATTTGTCTTTTTAACGGGAATGCCTTTCAAACATCGTGGTGCAACACAATCAAAGCAACCATGGCTAAGGCTTATCTATTGGCCTTTCCATTTGTTTTGTTTCCACAGCTTCACGCATTCATCTACTCACTTTTTATGGTTGTCCCCTTCTCCAAACTTCTCTGAAATCAGATTGGAGGATGCAAGGGTTTTGCATACAGTTTTAATCTCAGTCATCATGTTGGTATGTAGTTAGTGCTTCTGGTGGCTTGAGATAATAAAATCTGTAAATTGGAATGGTTTGCAGTCAATGTATTCCCCTTGCTATGTGTAAAGAGTGGCTGACAGAACTAGAAGGCAACTTAATATTCCACATGTGTTTTAAGAAATGTTTCACCCAGGGACAGAGAAGTACCCCTGTCATCCTCTAAACTCTCAAGCATCATTCATTCATAACAATAAATTACTGAATATGAGATGTCCAGAATGTAGATATGTAGTTGAACTGCCTATTTCTCAGTGAGATTAAATCAATAAAGTCTCCATTTAGGTGGATGTAATATTACTCTAAAAGAAGAAGTGGGTTTAGTTCACCTGAGTCTGTTTTGTTTCTTTAGAAGCATTTGGAAAGTGTGTAATTACCTCTTTACTAAGGTGAAATAAAGGTCTTTACAATCACTGTCCATCAGCCTAATTCTTCACAATAGGATCATTAAGAAACTCATGAATTTCAGCCAGGCCAAGTGCAAGGTCCTGCACATGGGTTGGGGCAATGCCAAACACAAAAACAGGCTGGGTCATGAGTGGATTGAGAGGAGTCCTGCAGAGAAGGACTCGGGGCTGTGAGTGAATGAAAACCTCAACAAGACCCAGCAACGTGCACTTGCAGTTCAGAAAGCAAACTGTATCCCGGACTGCGTGAAAGAAGCAGGACCAGCAAGCTGGGAGAGGTGATTCTCCCACTCTGCTATAGTGATACTCGACCTGGAGTACTGCATCCAGCTCTGTGGCTCCCAACATAAGAAGGACACAGATCTATTGGAGCAAATCCAGAGGAGGGCCACGAAGATGATCAAGGGGCTAGAGTACCTCTCTTATGAAGACAGGCTGAGAGAGTTGGAGTTCTTCATCCTGGAGAAGAGAAGGCTCCAGAGGGACCTTGTGGTGGTCTTCCAGTACTTAAAGGGGACCTACAGGAAAGTTGGAGTGGGCATGTAGTGATAGGACAAGGGGTAATGGCTTTAAACTGAAAGGAGATAGATTTAGATTACATATAATGAAGAATTTCCTAACTCTGAGGATGGTGAGACACCAAAACAGTTTACCCAGATAAGTTGGGAATGCTTCATCATTAGAAGTGTTCAAGATCAAGTTGGATGGAGCTTGAGCAACCTGGTGTAGTGGAAGATGTCCATGCTCATGTCAAGGGGGCTGGAACTCAGTAATCTTTAAAGTCTCTTCCAGCACAAAACATTCTATGCTTCTATGATTATGACAACTTGCAATGTATAGGCCTTTTTAATAATAGCATAGCCAACTTATATATAATTGAAGAACTTATATTTGAATTTTGAAAACCAGGCACAATTATTGGATCAGGAGTTCAGATCAGTCTGTGACCAAAATGATGCTCAACATTACTTAATTGATTCTCTATTTATGTGAGCACTTACAATGAAAATTCATCCTTTACAAGCATTTTCCATGTTTAGCCATAAATAGCTTTCTAGATGAAAAGAGTAATTTTGTTCTACTGGCCAGAGAGAAAACAACAACAGCAACAACAAAAAAGGAAGCTGATTTTATGCATATTTAAAAATAGAACATTGTGTTTTATAGCTGGTGTTTGTTTACTGTAATTGTGTTCAAAAATGGGCTGAGCACCCTGAGGCAAGGACAACAAAGCAATTTATTTAGCTGTTATAGTCTCTAAGAGGCCAAGTAAGTTTTACATCATTTGTAAGTCTTGATACCAGCCTGAATTAAAAATACATTTAAGAAAAGGAGGGTTTATCTGCAGTCTTCTTAAATTCTTTTGCATGGGCAAATAAATAATGCCCTAAATATGCCTTAAATGCCTGTTTGATGCACAGAAACAAAAATTCACCCATCAGTATTTGGTGAATATCTTGTCCATTTCCAGGAGTGATGAGTATAAATAACCATTACCTCCAGATCTCTTGCTGAGTTTTTCTTTTTTTTTTAAGATCAACCTCCACTGATTCTTAAAAATTGTAAGGATTTGTAGATCTTATCATAATTTTATAAATGAAGCACAGTAACATTTTATATGTATACTTATATTTTTAAATATGATACATTTTATCCATATTTTTATAAATGTTCAGAGCATTGGAATGTTTATGTTATTCAGTAATGTCAAATATTTTATCTGACAAAGCCTTTTCTGGCATAAAACAAAAAAACCCCAAACATGTAAACAATGCCAAATCCCTAATCTTAATTTCTGCTGTCCACTCAACTATGTTTTGAGCAATATACAGCTGAAAGACAGGAATTCACTTCAAGAAATTATCTAATCCAAGTCCAGGAATCAGTTCTGCGTCCCTGTAGCGATTATCAGATACAATGGACAGGCTGGATCAATGGGCTGAGGCCAGTCACAAGGGTTTCAACAAGGCCAAATGTCAAGTCCTGTACTTGGGCCACAGCAACCCCAGGCAACGCTACAGGCTTGGGGCTGAGTGGCTGTTAAGCTGCTTGGCAGAAAGGGACCTGAGGGTGTTGATCGGCAGTTGGCTGAACGTGAGCCAGCAGTGTGCCCAGATGGCCAAGAACGCCAACAACATCCTGGTTGAATCAGGAATAGTGATTCAGCAGAAGTAGGCAAGTGATTGTACTCAGCACTGGTGAGGCTGCAGCTTGAGTACTATGTTCAGATTTGGGTGTTGCAGTCTAAGAAAGACAACAAGGTGCTGGAGCAGGTCCAAAGAATGGCAACAAAGTTGGTCATGGGTCTTGAGAATAAGTCTCATGAGGAGCAGATGAGGGAGTTAGTCTTGTTTAGTCTGAAGAAAAGGAGGCCGAGGGGAGACCTTATCACTCTACAACTACCTGAAAGGAGGTTGTAGAGAGGTGAATGTTGGTCTGTTCCCACAAGACGCAACTGATAGGACAAGAGGAAATAGCATCAAGTTACCACCAGAGGAGGTTTACATTGGACATTAGGAAAAATCTCTACACCAAAAGGATTATCAAAGACTGGAACAGGCTGCTCAGGGAAGCGGTTGATTCGCCATCCCTGGATGTACTTAGAAACCATCTAGATATAGTGCTCAAGGCTATGGTGTAGTAGTGGCACTAGTACAGTTAGAGAACAGTTGAACTTGATCTTAAAGGTCTTTTCCAACCACGATGATTCTGTGATTCCTGTCCTTTTTATAGAGTGTGATAGGGAAGGGGAGGGAATACCAGCTGCCCTCTAATTCCTTAGGGTCCTAGAGTTACCACCTGTCCATCCCCCCTCAATCTGTTAACTCTTAAACCACAACATATGATTTGACTAATCTGTCCCTTAAAAATCTCTTACAAAGAAGACTGAGATGAGCTCTACCAGTACCTCAGTACTCTTCCCATCATAGAGTTTTTTCCTGCAGTTTTCTATAAGCCTTCACTGCTATCTGTCATCAGAACACATATGTCAACAGCCTCTACTCTGAAAAAGTATGGTTGGACTCCTCATGCTCTAATATCTGATTTAAACACTATGAGAATGGGAATGAGATTTTCAGCCAGAATAATAGAGTTCATATCCAGAGAGTCTCATGAGGGATTCACCTGCCTAAGCATATCTGTCTAGTATCATTATTGATGCCCTAATAGTTTCTGAGGCACCTGCAGATGTTTGAAAGATTGTCCTGGTTTGAGTTAAAACAGAACTGTTCAGTGATTTTACTTTTCAGCTCAGTCTCTTCTAAGTAACTGCACTTTCTGAAGTTAATGGCATATTTTCTCAGGCAGCGTCTGCTTCTAACAGTGATAACACTCAATGTTCAGAGTTACTACCAAGATTCAGTATGTAGAAAGGCTCTTGCTTATACTTGCTTCTGCATAGACTAAAGCCACTGTTAAATCTTGTGTGCCACATTGAGGGGTACAGAAAGTAAAAGGTCACAGCAGCATGGAGGAGCAGTCAGGACAGGCAAACCTAAAATGATCAAAAAGGTACTCCATTTTGTATATGTCATACTCTGTATAAAACTGAGGGATCACAAGAGTCAAGCTCTCTTCTTCAGTGGCTGGCATCCAAGAAGGATTCTGTCCATTCTGCCTTCAATTCCAATTCATTTGTTCCTGGATCCAGTTCCTGAATTTGGCTCCTGAATTCCATTCCCATCTGCTGCTGAGTCCAGTCTGAGACTTCCCCAGTGTCTGCTCTTCAACATCATTCATTGTAGTGAGATAATTGCCATCAGGGGGGTTGTGTTCAGTATTAGGTTTGTATATTTTTGTAAATATTTAATTTTATTATTACTATTTTCATTAAAACTCTTTTAGTTCTTTTTTTCCAGTCCCTATGTCTCTCTCCCTTATTTCCTTTTTCTTCTCCTTCGGGAAGGGAAAGGAGTTAATAGAGAGCATCTGTTATTTGTCTGGTGGCCAGCCTAGCCTCTAAACCTTCATAAAGATAAAATATAGAACTTAGGGAAGACGTGCAGATTTCTTGTTGGCAGCTGTAGACCAGACAGGATGTAAGAATGTACAAAAAATGTATTAGAAATCAATTTTTAAAGTACTAAATCCTGCCTACAGTATCTAAAATATATGTACTTATGAGACTGGGAATCTAACTTAATAGATTCTAGAGAGATGTCTACTTCATCTTGATACTAGACTGCACTGCCTGTATTGGTGATCTCCACCAATTACGGTGGAAATCTAGATTCCTAGCTCTTATGTTGATAAGTATAATGAATTTATTTAAAGTTTGGAAAAACAAATCCTACACTACTTAGAATTCTAAAATCCCAGTTGCCAGTGAGCATGTGCAAGTCACCTGGCTTTTGAGACACTGAAATTTCATTCTAGTGTAAATCCCAGAGTTCGAAGTAGGATTCTCAATTGGAGTTTATTTTTCATGTTTCCAAAGGAGTCTCTACTATATGAATGCTTTCTGGAAGCCAAAGCTAGTCATAGTCCATGTATTAGTGGCAACTGAAAACGATTATAGGCAATGTTTCTAGTTATTCCACTGAACCAATAGCCAGAACCCTGCTCTGCTTATGAAAGACTGTGGATGGGTGTAGATTTTCTGAGAAAACTGCCTATATACTACCAGAAGAAAGTGCAACTATTCCAATCTGAAAACAACAAAGTGCTAGGTTTAACAAGTCTTTAGACAAAAGAGGTGTGAGTTTAAATGATTGCTACAAATCACATGAAATTAAAATATCACAGATGAAAATACTATCCTAAAGGCCCTGTCTGTTGGTCCCATTCAATAGCTGTTGTTAGAAACCAAAATTGAATTAAGAACAATAACAAATGATTTTGTCCTGATTACAATCACTGTTAAATAACTGTTCATAAAAGTCAATAGTCCAACAATTCTCTCCATCTCTCCTGAGCAAACGTAACTGTTGTTGCCAGGTAGAAGTTGTATCTAATGTAATAAGCAAGTGCTTATTTGGCATCTTCTACGATAAGAGAGTCTTGTACAGCAAAAATGCTATAGAAGTTCTTTAGAAACTCCCTATATTAAAGAAAATACTGATTTTTCTATGAAGGATTTGTAGTTTAATAGAATTAGTTGTCCTCATATTGCACTGAAATGTGTATAGAACTGCTCTAAAAAATCCCTTGCATTTAAAAAAAAAACAACGTAATTTATGCAGGACTATTTATGCTTGACTGATAAAATAATGACAGGATTGATAAAAATTATAGGAGACACACCTTTTTAGTTAAAAATTACTGTGAATCTCAGAGCTTATTGGAAAAAAACACAGCTTTATGGTTGACTCCTAAATAAAGCAATTATTAAGCCTAATAAAATCAGTTTTGCTCCACTACACAATATGAAAACTCATAAACCACTCTATTAATCTACTTTTTTGTGTGTTTTCATTAACATGGTTATCCAAAGTGTGAAGTAGCACTGTGGATTTAACTCCAGACATACACAACTATCCTCTGTCCTGGAGTTTTCAATGAAAAAAAACCAAAACACTGTAATCTACAAAGATAAAAAGATGTCAGAAGGTCTTTAGTGCTAACGATTCCTAATGTAATCATTCTCAGACAGGTTTGACATTATATGCATGACTATTTATATATGTCATTCTTTTCTATGATGGCTGATTCAAGTTAATCTTGGATAACTATGCAATGCATGCTTCTCATTTAAAAGCATCTCGAGGTTCATGGACTTCACACAGTTCAGTTCAGTTATTTTAGATAGTTTTCATAACTGTTCTAAAGCTTTTTAAATTATTAGGTTTTATAAATCTTTCAAATACATGTCTTGATTACTAATGTATTAATTATATTTGGTCCGAGAGGAAAAAAATTAAAAAAGGTTCTGGTTTCTTCCATTGCCAATTGCATGGACTTTCATTCACGTGAAAGAATATCTCCAGCTCAACTTTACCAACAAACTGGACTGAGAATTTTGCTGTTACCTTTACAGGCATCTGAGAAGCAAAATGATGCGCAAAAAAAATCACTTTTACATAATATCAATGACAAGTCAGTACTTACTACTTATTATTATTGATGTGCCAAATATACCCTGTATAAGAATCCTTATTTATAATTTCATGTTGTGGTTGTTTGTTGTTTTGTTTTTTTTTTTAATTGTCTTCCATTTTTCTCTTTTTAATTCTATTGAAACTAGTTATAACTCTAGCACAGGAGTTAAGGAAGCTTCTGTCAAGCTTTAAATCTTTGTCAAGAAAAAATATTAAAAAAACCTTCTTAGTTATCAAATCTAGAAGAGTATTTCTTGGTAGTCTCATGAAGAATATTGGTGATAAACTGGCAAGGGTCAAAAGTAGGCAGGCTTGGCATTTGTGGTGATCATGCAGTATCACGGCATTTCCCTTCGCACGGAATGAAGTGTGTGGCATCCTTCCAGGAAGAACTAACAGTAGAAAGGGAACTTTCCAGCACTCTTCACTAATTCCCACTTTGTGCCAGTAACTATATCTCTGCAGTATGTATATTACTCCACATTTAGCTTGCGTATGAATGATGCATATGTAAAATTATGAGAAACAATTTAATAATACGAAACTATTAGACTACCTATATATGTTTACTTACTTGCATTTTTAAAGTTTGGAGCATGTAGTAATTTCGACATCTCAGCTACCTTTTTAATTCTTACATTTAACTATTTCTGATTGTATTTTATTTTGAAACTATATATGATTTAATCACCACAAAAGGTATTGCATAGTACAGTGGAAGTTAGTAGCAAAGGGGGAGACAATTAAAAACTTCTCAAAGAGTACATTAGTTAGCAATAAGGAATATCTGTTGAACCAATAAAGTTTTTCAAGTTCGAAAAATATTTTAAAGTGCTAGTATCATAGCTATGATTTATAAAATTCAGTAAAGCAAATGATTTCTGACAATATGTATCTTAAATAAATCTACCTATGTCCAAATAGTAGCAGTTTAAAATAAAGGTATTAATTAATTAATTAATTTCAGTTAAGTGGGATAAAGATTGCTATTGAAGAGTGTGAGAAAAATTCTGAGAGCACATTTCCCAGTTTTATAAGAAATGGAAACCCAGATTGTTCTGTACTTAGATGTACTAAAAAATAAGTACATCAGGTAGCTTCAGACAGAGATGTGGTGGTAAAAGCATGGTGAAAGGAATCTATAAAGAGTAAATATGCACAAAATCCCTATAGCTACACTTCTTCTGCACAGAAGAATAAGAACAAAGTGCTAGAAGCAGAGATGGGGTAGAAAGGTACCATTACCCTTTTGCTTGCTTCCCTGATACTAGGCTAAATACTGAGTGCTATGTTACTTCTCAGTCTGACTGAAACTTCTTTATGTGGTACCAATTAATTTAACAAGCATTTTGGCTTGACCCCTCAAGTCATGGAGGTCTGGACAAAATGATAAGATAGAATCTGCCCACTAAAATATATGTGGAAGAAGGAGAGCAGAACGAAAAGGGTAAAACTTCTTCCTAAAGGAAGAGAGATTCTTTCACCTATTTCCAGCCTAGTCTTACTTCCTACAGACTTTGCACAAAAGAGACTGTCTCAGCAATAGGCTTCATCAAGAGTCTTTATTAGGTTGCTGTAGATTAGGGAAACTGTATTTAATTCAAAAGCCGTTCACAATTTCCTTCTTCTCTGTGAGATAACTCTTTTGTCTGATCTTCCTTATTTGAACATATACACTAGGGAAATATCTTTTTCTGTGTAACATCAATGTAGTTTTAAATGTTTATATATTCATAGGTATTCATCATGTTACCAGTTTTGACTCATATTTTGCATTTCCCCTTTTGGGAATATTAAAAGTTTATTATACTTCCTGGATCATAGTCAAAATGAGGTTTGATAAAAAAAATACTGAAAGAGAAATCTGAAGATTTATTTTTAAGCAAAACTTTGAGACATGAAAAAGAACTTCAGCAGAACCATCATGTGAGGACTGTAGATAAATTTCTACAAGAGATGTAGCAGACATGAATCTTGCCCCTTTGAGGCACGTAAGTGTATAAATAGTAAGATCTCAAAATACAATTTTAGGAGGAAAGAGCTTTTCATAATGGCTTACTTAGAAGATAACATTTTGCTGGGTTTTGAATGTGAAGTATACTGTTAGAAGTTAAAAAGTTGAAAAGTTCCAAAAATAAATAAGAATTAAAAGCACATTACATATGTATATAAAAAATGCTATCTGTCTTTATCTGTAGCAGAATTAATGCATAACTGGTGTATTCATCTGGTTGCATTTTTTTTTTTGTTAACTTGTATTTTTAAACATAATTTTGAATTTTGAGTCTTGATTTTTGATTTCGGGCTTTCAAGGAAGCATAAATAATGCCTTACTCTTTCCTATTTCAAACATCTCTCTGACAACTGATTTACTCATTGAATCTAGTTAGTTTCTCATCCCAAATGACTGAAAGGAGAAGACTTTTATTAATAATGAGGTGGTATTCTGGGAAATTATTAAGGTTAGGAAAGTGCCCACTAGATCCTTAAACAGCTCTTAAAAAATTATCAAGGAAAGAAATTAATCAAACCATTGTTCTAAAAAACACAAGAAGAAACATAATTTTCTATTCAAAACCATTTTTGTTTTCTGGGATTTTTGTTTGTTTGTTTGTTTTATTTTGTGCAATGGTTTCTACTCTGTAACCTCACCAGAGCTGATACAGAGACTTGTGCTTTTTCTGCATTCTCAAAAACCTCTGATAGCTTAAGCAGAATCTGTGACTAGATATTGACAAGCAGGTAACATCTAAACCATCACAAGTTTCCTCAGTATTTAATCCCAGAGTCTTTAAAATCATTAAGCAAAATTCTAAGTTATCAATTTCCAGAAAGTTATTGAAACTTCTCCTTCTTTTACCACCCTTCTGCAAAGGAAGCAAGATTTCTAGGGTTGTGTGGTTTTCCTCTACACATATCACCCCATCCTACCCTTGAAAAAGTGTTTCAATATAGTTCCCTAATTTTCACTCAGAAGCTGAATGCATGCAGTACTGCCTTTACCACTGTAAGTTGGGGAGAGGGGTGTCATGTTCTTTAATCACTTCTACCTCAAGGTGCTTGACAGAGATCTGCTTTACCTTTACATGCAGGCAGTATTATGTACTTTAACGGAATATATGCTTCTGCAATATGATTTCTTCAGTGTCTTCTCTCTGACAGAAAGCCCTATCAGTTAAAGGTGTGATTCCCAGTAACTCAGATAGCACCAAACACCAGATAGGTGTATATATTGTTAAATGAATTCAAGTTCCAATAGATCTTTTGCCTTCATTTTGGCGTTGATTTTGTAAGGAGCACCTATCTAGCCTGAAAGTGAGTAAAGCAAACTTTTAGATAATTATAGAAATAGTATGGTGTTTGACTCCTCTTATGAATCTATACGCTGGTTTTGTATCTGTCAAGAAACCAAAAGAAACTAATTTGTAGCATTAGAAAACAAAGACTATTACTTTCAGGAATTACATTTTTCATAAAATCTAGGTAGCCCTGCGTGATATTATATATACATAAATTTCCATGTTTTCACATTTAGGTCTAGCTAGTGGATGTGACGTTCTTATCTGTGAATCAAAGAGATGGAGATTGTCTTTACAGCTGTTTAAGACCGTAAAGTCTTTATATTAAAAATCAGATTTGGGAACACATGCAATTTCTTTTCTGTTCTGTCTTCAAGTAGTGAATCCAAGAACCACTTTGGACACAAAGCACTGTTGTTTTTCAGTGAGAAGGAGCAAAATTCACTGCCTGGATGTGAGAAGTGAGCACATTCAGCTTCTGATTGACATGGTAACCTTCTCTCCTCGTTACCTCTTTAAATTCCTTAGCTTCCATCTTCCCTGGAAATTTGGTTGCCTGTGTCCCAAGAATCTGACGCCCAGCACTAAACCAACACAATTTTACCTTGACTTAGACTTCTGCGGAAATTCCTAAAACATGTGGGGGAAAGGTGTTAGAAAATTGTAGAAAGGTAAGAAAGGTAACATTGCAGACAGAAGTAAGACAGTTAAGATAGGAATCATTTATATTTCAAGAATTCCAAAGGAAAAACTTCAACATGGAAAGGTACATAATCCAAAAAAAAAACCACAAAAAACCCCAAACAAACAAAAAGCTCAACAAAACAACAGAGCATTGACCAGTCATTGATCAGTGTCATCATATTTGTCACTGCCAGGAGATTTAGTGGAAGCTAGCAAATCAGCAATCTATTCNGCACAGAAATGCCTTAAATACTGTCTGTTTTTCTGTGTGTTAATGAGTAAGTAATTGATTTACATTTTTAAGCTGTCTGCACCCTTTTGCAGTGCACAGACATACGAAGGAGCAGAAGGAATAAAGGTGTACAAGAATAAAGGAGCAGAAGAGAGCTGGCAGCTCTTTAGGGATGTTTTTCTTAGAGCACAAAAGCTTTTGATTCCCATCTGTAAGAAGGCAGGCAAGAAAGTTAGCAGAACAGCAGGGCTCAGCAAGCACTTACTGGTCAAAATAAAATGTAAGAAGTCAATGCACAGGCTGTGGAAGCAGAGACTTGTATCCTGGGAAGAATGTAGGCATGCTACCTAAATATGTAGGGATGGGATCAGGAAAGCTAAAGCACAGTTGAAGATGAATTTGGCAAGAGACACAAAAACCAAGGAAGACTTCTACAAGTATATTTGCCTTAAAAGGAATATTAAAGAAAACATACTTCTCCTGATACATAACCTTCCTTTTCATGGCTTCCTCATTATAAGTTTCTTAGGAAAAGAACCACCAATATCTTATGAGCAAGGCCTTTTATCCTTTCCTTTACTCCATTTTATTCTTCATGTATTTCTTCAGGGAATCTGTAGAACAAGCAAACAATAAATGAATAATGTATGCCTCTTCTAATAAGGCATTAGTGAGAAAACTAGTGCTGGAGAAGACCATAAGAACTTCAGGGTACTTAGATTGAGGGACACTAATCAATACATTTAGACTTACATCTTCTGGGAAGATCCAATATAATTAGGAAACAAATATTCTGGTTTGTCATAAGAAAATTTATGTATTGTTCACACGTGAAAATATACAGAGGAAAGACTTGCAAAAGGAAAAGACTATTGCAAAAGACAACAATGCCTGACATTTTTTGACAGAAATTATTCTTTTAGAGTTAGACATTCAGTTTTAAACAAGAAAATAAACTAGCCTTTTGTAACTGTTGTACTGAAAAAAAAAACCCTCCCACAAGCCCACTCTTCCAGCAATTGTTTATGTAAGTAACTAGAACTAACTTCAACAGTGGCAGTTTACTACAATAATAAAGGGTCACCACAAATTCTTTTTGTTAAAAGGCACTAGGTATAATAATATCTACACTCTCTGCAGCTTTTTGTCCACTCACGTGAACAAATCTCTAGTTAGGGTGTGTGACATACTGGGAGGTGAAACAGTGGACATGGAAGAGAGGTTTATTGTTAGCACAGGGCTAGTGGGTAGGATGAGAAGACAAGCTAGGAACCTGAGGAATGTGATCGTGGGTCAACTGGGCCAGATGTCGTAAAGGTAGACTGCAGGAGTGGGCAGGAAGGAGACAAGGTTAACAAAGACAAGACCATCGTTCTAGATATTGAAGAGGGACTGTTGCAAATAGAGAGGCCTGAAGTTATATTGTTTCTAGTATGTTTGTTTCTTGAGAAGAAAGAACAGGAATCTGTGGGAAACTAGGTACTGTGGATTGTGCTTCGTATGCTTTCTGTTTAACACTGTATCGCCTTACCAGTTCTAGGGTGAAATAGCAATCATTTCCTGATCTTTCTATGACAGTGCACTGGTTGCTTCTGGTAACTAGTAGCTTTATCAAAGCAAATTCTTTGTATGGCTTTTTATTGTATAAATTATAACAGAATGCAAATATTTAGATATTAATTGTATCAATTTCTTTTATCCTGTATCCAGGATAAATCATGTCCAATATAGAAGAGTATTTTTTATTTTGGAAAACGTGGTACTATAAACAGAGTGTAAGGTATGAAAATCACAGTAATGAGAGAAAAAGATCTACTAAATCACCTAATGCATCGCACTGCTAATGTATCACTGATGTCTGCAAGATCTAATAACATTTTGTTCAGAGCAGTAATAATAGTCCTGAGCAAATCAGTTTCTGTAACTGCCTTAGAAAGCTAGCCCAGAGGTTAAGATTTCTCTCTGTCAGGAAATGTTATACTCCTCACTCTAATTTTTGCTGCCCTTTCTTTTGGTCCACTATTCCTAATTAACCTTCATTTATCACTCTAAATCATTCTACTTTGTCCTTGGAGTTTAGTCTCCTGAATATTTGTAGTTGCTATGAAATCCTACTCTTTTCTTAAATTTAACTCCTCAAAAGTCATTGCTTCTACTCTTCTGAAAGTGACTGTTTTCTTGTACTCTGAACTCTTTCTAAATTGTCAGTATCCTTCTGGAAAGTGGTCCTATTGTCCGAAAAGAATATTTCAGCTGGAGGAGATAATTTTAGTTCTATGTTAGGAATAGTCCAGTGAAAAGCCACCAGGATGACTAAGGGGCTGGAACACCTCTCATATGAAGAAAGACTGAGAGCACTGAGATTGCTTGAGAAGGGGGTTGAACCAGATGACCTCCAGACTTCTCTCCCAAACTCAATCATTCTGTGATTCTGTGAATCTATACCTTTATAGAAGATCAAAAGCAGGCTGTCTTTTTCCTAGTAGAAATATGTACGTTATTTGTGTAGATATTTAAGATCTTTCATGTTTCTTCTCTCTAAATTTTTCATTCTTATTTTCATACTATGTATCGGTATTTTAGAACAGGTAATTATGTCTTAATGTCCTGTTTTCTGGACTAAACTTCTGTTGCTTTCATTTCTAATCTTAATTTCTTTTATTTATATTTCTGTTTCACTGACATTTGCAATGTTTCTTAAATTATCATCAGCAAACTTTTTTGAGTATGTTCCATTTCACATTTAAAAACTGAATTCTATTTCTCAGCAGTGAATCAGGAGACATCTTGTATTATTCCTTCAAGAACTGCCAGCTGAGGCTGGAGCAAGGACAGGAGACAATGAATTCCATATCGTCTCTTGCACACTCTTTGTCTCTCTAAACACTTTCTTGACATTTAGAATAGGGAAAATATCACATACTCTGTTTACTGAATATATATTTGAAAAACCCATAACTACTTGACATACGATGTTTTTCAAAGAAGCATTCATTCTTCTTTGTTATTTGGAACTAGCTTCTATTTGTTTTCATTTCCGTATTAATCTTCACCACTAGCATAGTGTTTAATTTTTCAAGAGTCTGCAGCTTGTTATTACTTTTTATGTTCCTGCTGATCTAAATTGGCCTCTGTTGTCTTTTTATCTCTTCAGAATTCCCCGGGATATATTTCAGTTAAGGTCTTACCAGCTATTTCAAGAATCAAAGCTGAAGCTTCCTGGAAAATGTTGTGATGTATTCTATGTAAAATCAATGACAATTAAAATATTAATGTCTGGAGACTCCTACTTTGTTAAAAACATTTGAATAAAAATGATTCTATTTTCTTTCTAGTATTTTACTTTTTCTTGTTTCCCATATGCATTTGGGAAACTGCATATGCTCTGCTCTTTCTCTAGATTGTAGAAATAAACATCTGTACCACCAGAAGTAAGAGTACTTTTTAGTCCTTCATGTTTGTCCCATGATATTGATGCTACAGCACGAAAAGACAGAGGTCCTCGCAGGCTCCTTTTGGACCCTAGATTCCACAGAGGGAAAAGTGAACACATTTTTCAGAGGATGACTCTAATATCTTCCAAAATATACACTGTGATATACACCATGATATATTTATTTGACACTGTGTCCATGTTTTCTCTCTGAACAGTAGTTTATCCTTTCCTCTACAGCTGACTGTAAAAAAAAATTAGCTTAGTTTTCAGCCATAGTTTTTTTCAGATCCAACCTATCAGCCAGTTAGTATTCTATCCTATATCCAGCCTATACTGCCAGTTACTATTCTGTCTTACTCATCCCTTTCCAAAGATTTTGTCTCATCTCAAATAATTTTTGGTAGAAAGCAGCTCACATAAACATCAATACACTTAGACTTTTTAAGACATTAACAAAGCTTATTAGAAGGGATTTAGACTTATTTTAAAACTCTTTCAAAATAAAATGCAGTATTTGTTACGTCAAACAGATTTGAGAACTGTCTGCTATCTCCCAAGTAGTCACTGGTGAGAAATCATCATCAGTGAGTAATTTCTCTGGGTTCCAGAGCAGTAAATGCCTTTTCAGTTTGTCCAGGAGGAAAATACAGTAACAAAAAACTTCCTGATGCCAAAAGACTGATAAAAAGGTAAAGAGCAAAGAGAACAGGGAAGTCAGACCAAATGAATTTGAACAAATATAGCTTTCAAACAAACAATTCTAGAAGATCAGGCACAAAGCAATGTATTTAGAAGCATCTAATGTGAGATATTGAAGTGTGTATTCTGGAAATCCCTAATTACCCATGCAATGAACTTAAATTACTAGGACAATGCCATAGTTGTACGACTAAATGTCATACTTATTTTAAAGCAGTGAGAAAGAGTATCAATTTTATCATTATATACATCACTGATGAGACAGGGTGGAAAAAATGTTCTGGAATTGCATTTTCGAATAGGAGAAAACAGACTAAGAGTGGGATGAAAGCATTTTGTTGATAAATGCAAGTCATTCTGTCTGGTATGTTAAATGGAGGTTGATACGTTTATTTGCATTGTCCAAAGGCATCCATGATCAGAAAATCATAATGCTAAAGAATTTTGGTCAAAGAGCAAATAAAGAGGGAATGAAATTTTCCTTTAAAAAAACAGCAACAACAAAACAACAAAAAAAAATCAAAGCAATAAAAACATGATTTTTCTCTTCCGCTTCTATAGATTTGGTTTCTGAAAATACTGTAATGACAAAATGTCACTAGCGAAAATGTTTATGGGAAGCTTTTTGCAAGAATTCCATTTTAAATTAACATGAATGGTATATGAGTCAGAAATGGTTTATGCTTGATCAGCCGTTGCACAAAACTATTTATCTGTTCAGTCATAGCTGTGAAACATAAATTAGAATTTGACATACCACAATCAATGCAAAAAAGGTAAAATACGAAGTGGAGAGTAAGTCTCCAAAGTCATGGCCTAAGGCTCTGGCCTTAGATATGTTACCTAAGAAGAAAGAACCTGAAAACTAATTGCATCCGTTATTTCTCATGAATTCTTAGAGCAACTCTATCAGCTTTAAGCCTTTTTCCAGGTTTTATCTGTTTTTTTGTTGCTTGATTTTTTTTTTTCTGTTAACAAAGATATCAGCAACTAACTTCTATGTTGAATGTCCCAGCTAATTAGAAATGCCTTGGAATACAACCTAAATTAAGATAATGTGCCCTGTGGGGCAAAGATGCCTGGTTTTATTGCCCTTCCAACTGTAAGTTTTATACATTTGTAAAAATAGCTTACAACTGCAGCAGTATACAACTCATGATAGTAAAAATTTTGGAGCTTACAAAATGCCATAAAAACCTCATGGTCTATTTCTAGAAAAATCATGAACTTTTAGAATTACTTTTTCTGTCCTGTTCCCATTTATATTGTATGTCTCAGAATCATCAATTTCAGTTTATTTCGACTTATGAATGATAGACTTTCACTTTTGCACTACAAAATAATAAACTGTGGGCACAGTGTCAAATAAAAGGAAGCCAACCATTTATAGCACATATGTAAGATACACTTATTAATTAAACATAGGCATTTTAAAAGAGGAAATTTTTAAGTGTCCACAGCTTCAAGGCAGCTTAAAATTTATGAGAGCTTTACTAAATAATTTATTCCAGTTTCATCTGATAATTAAAGTTGAGTGAACAATTTGCAGCTAATCTTTTTTTTTTTTTTCCCCCTACTGAAATTATCTTATTCTATTTGAAAATCAACTAACAATATGTGGTTTCCTGTGGTGAATTCCTGTGACTGGATGCCAGGTGACCACCAAGCTGCTCTAACACTCCCCCTCCTCAACTGGATAGGGGAGATAAAATATGCCAAAAGGCTTGTGGGTCAAAACAGGGCAGGTAGAACACTCAACAATTACCATCACGGGAAAAACAGACTCAAGTTGGAGAAAGTAACATATTGCCAAACAAATCAGAGCAGGATAATGAGAAATAAGAACAAATCTTAAAACACCTTTCCCCCCACACCTCCCTTGTTCCCAGGCTCAACTTTACTCCTGACTTCTCCACCTTCTCCCCCAGAGCCACCCAGGGAAATGGGGAATGGGTTTGCAGTCAGTTGATGATGCTTGGTCTCTGATGGTCCTTCCTCCTCACACTTTTACCCTGTTCCAATGTGAGATCTCTCCCATGGGATACAGTCCTTTGTGAACTGCTCCAACATGAGTGCTTCACACAGGCTGCAGTTATTCAAGAACTGCTCTAACACGGTTACTTTCCAAAGGGTATATTCCTTCCGAAACAGACCATTCCAACAGGAGAACCCCTCAAGGTCACAGGTTCTGCCAGGAGCCTGCTTATGCACAGACTCTCCACAAGCTGCAGCCTCCTTCAGGACACATCCACCTACTCAAGTGTGGGATCCTCCACAGGCTGTACATGGATATCAGGTCTACTGTGGACCTCCATGGGCTGTAGGGGGTCAACCTGCTTCACTGTGGTCTTCATCATGGGCTGCAGGGGAATGTTTGCTCTGGTGCCTGGAACACCTCCTCCTCCTTCACTGTCCTGGGTGTCTGCAAGGCTGTTTCTCTCACATGTTTTCACTCCTCTCTCCCAGCTGCTGTGCAGCACTTCTGCATTTTCTTCAACATGTTACCACAGAGGGAGTATCATTGTTGTTGATTGGCTCAGCTTTGGCCAGTGCTGGGTCCATCTTTGACCCTGTTGGCATTGACATGAGGTCAGCTTCTGCCATCTCATCAACTAAAACATCCCTGCAGCCATTCCACTACCAAAACCTTGGCACTTAAACCAAATACAGATGCCCAGCCTCATGCTCTTCAGGTATACAGCAAGTCACATGTAGGAGTGTCTCTCTCCTTACGGATCATTTTTCTGGGTTTTTTATCAATTTATTTTATTATAATATTTTTTTTTCCATAATTTTAATTTAATGATGGTTAAGTGTTTTCACAAAAAGTATACATTAATCACACAACCTACAATGTTCACAAACTTCGCTTATATAAAAAAATAATTCACCTCATGAAAATCAAAGTAACATCATCACAGCACTGACAAAGGTGGACAATTTGCATACAGTCCTCTCTTGTTCCTTCACCAGTTACAATAACCAATATTCCTGACAGTTATTCCGCTCTCTATCAATGTTCAGCCTATATTTTGCCTGTTAACTCCAGTTACTGTCCTTATCTTGAATTCCTCACACATCAAAAAGGATTGTGTCTGTTGACCTTGGCTGAACATCAGGTGTCCACAAAGCTACTCTACCACTTCTTCTCAGCAGGACAGAGGGGATAAAATAAGATGTATAAAATCTTGTGTATTGAGATGAAAGCAGTTTAATAAAGAAAAGCAAAGAAAACATGTGTAAGAAAAGGAAAACAAAAAAAATAGTTATTTTTCCTATCAGCAAGAGATGTCCAGCTGCTTCCTGGAAAGCAGGGCCTCAGTACACATAGTGATTTCTCCAGAAGACATATACCTTAGTAATGAATGTCCTCTCCTCTTCTCCATTCTCTTAGCTTTTACTTCTGGGTCATATGCTATGGAGTATCTCTTTGGCTAGCTTGAGTCAGCTTTTCTGCATATGTTCTCTCCTAGCCTCTTGCTCACCCTCAGCCTACTTGTCTTTAGAGAGCAGGTTTGGAGAAAGTCGTGTTGGTTTGAAAGCACTGCTCAGCAGTAGCCAAAACACTGATGTGTTATCAACACTGTTCTAGCTACAAACACGAAGCATGGAACTACAAGAGTTGCTGTGGGAAAAGATAACTCCTTCCCATCAAGACCAAATACGGCTCCCTAATAAGAAAAATAAAAAGCTATGAGCAAGTGACTTCCATCACATCAGTATATGAGCAGAAATAACAATTTCTGTGGACTAAAATGCATATACTGTTAGACAGATCAACCTTAGTCAGTCCTTACAGACTAGACATACACTTCAAAAACTATTCACCTTCTCTAGCAGAGCTGTAGCATCAAGTGCAGGAATCTCCCTATCAGACACAGGCCAAACACTAAAAACAGATCTAGAAGGCACATGCATCACTGAAGCATTAGCATTGCCATGTATGAGTGAGTTTTCCAGTTGTGTTTTTGAACCATCTGAGAGAAGTTAGTGAAGAACTGTGTGGCAAGTGCAACCTCCCCCAGAGACAAAATGGAAAAAGCACACAGGGTGTGCTGGAGTAGTTTGAGGCCTTGGCCATTAAGCTGCACCTCACGGTGTTTAACTGGTGCCTCAGGGTCTGGACCCCTTAGTAAACAGGCTCAGGCCTTGGGCTTGTCCCATCTTGTTCGTGTTTTGTCTGGGCTTGTCCCAACCAATGAAAATGACCACAGTGCACCCTCGACTAGGCTATAAATGGGGTCCTACCTGAGAGCCAGAGGAGCTGGTTCTTCGCAGAACAGCAGGCCTGGCAATCAGACCCTCCCCTTGGACACACCATCCAAGGATTCTTCCACAGACTGGGGGAGTCTCTGTGGATTGAGTGAGCCTCGCCCCTGCCCTTTGGGTGAGTGGTATCTCAGGCACTCTGGTGTGGGAAGTTTCCCCTTTTATGAGTGAACGTCTGCCCATTTTCATTCATTTTTCCTTAAGGTTTAGGAATTCCTTTTGTAGTAGTTAATTCCCAATAGACATCTGAATCTGTATTTAGTCAGAAGGAGTGCTGGGCAACCCTGGTTGCAATAAACCTCCATTTGTGGATAGCAGCTGCTGTCTGTTTTGTAGGTGCCTCCATGACAGACTATGGAATGAAGGAAACCTGAGCTGGAAGAGAGACTGTTTCTCAGTGTTTGTGAGCAAAAAAAACCTCATCAGCTTTGCAGTGAGAGGGGAAGGAGTGTTTCTGTTAGTGTTTCAGTGTAGGTGTGTATCTCAAATTTTCTGTCTAGGCTCCCCTTACAGAAAACGGAGAGCAACTACATCCTGTACAGTACATCTCATCTAATTCTAAGGGAGATGACTACATTTGGTCAAATTAACTATGTAACAGATGTCCACATTTCTCTCAGTTGAACAGAAACAGAGCTTAGGGCAGCCATCCCAACTGTTTAAAGCCAAGTGAGATGAATTCTGCCTGGGGTCTTCGCCTTCAGAATACACATGAACTCCTAAGTTATCTTTCAAGATTGGATCAAAATTATTTTCTAATAATCTCCAGCAATTGTGCTTACTGTATCATGAATCATCAATTGATGACTTCTGTAGAATCACTGCACATATAAACAACTTACTGGTTTGCACTTCTGGAAAGATCAATGCTTAAGATCTATTAAAATGATAAAACATTTTGGTAACAAATCAATTAAAATAAATCATTACATAATGTACATTTTACAGGATGTATATAAAACATTCCTGGTATAGTTTGGCTGAGGACAAACCCAGCTCTTCAGAATTCCATACAGTTTATCTAATATCACTGGTCAAAATACTTTGTTTGGACTCAGAACATTCTGATCTATCCATCTCAGTGAGAAAATAACAGATTTTACAGCACAGAATAAAATGTAGAAGGAAGATGAATTGTCTAGCTGCAACGCTGAATTCTCTAAATTCTAGCTGATGTTGAAACAATTTACCTAAATCAAGCTAGGCATTGTAAAGCTATTATCAGAAATGGAAGGGGGAAGGGGTGGGGGGAAGAGCAGCCAGAAGTTAAAAACCTGTTACTAGGCTTACCATAGTTACCTTTCCCGCTGAACACAGAATTGAATTCCTCAAAGTAATAATGTATTCTTTAACAAGAACAGCAAGCCAGACCTGAGAGGAATCACAGAATCATTGAATATCTCAAGTTGGAAGGGACCCATAAGGATGCTCAACTCCAACTCCCTGAGGAGTCCTCATAGGACTATCTAAAACTAAACCATGTTGCTAACAGAGTCATTTGGATGCTTTGAACTCTGACAGGCTTGGTGCTGTGATCACTTCCCTGGGAAGTCTGCTCTAGTGATCAATCAACTTCTCAATGAAAAACCTTTTTCTGATGTCTGGTCTGAACTTCCTCTGATGCAACTTCATTCAATTTCCTCATGTCCTATCACTGGTCACCAGAGAAAGGAGATCAGCACCTCCTTTTCTGCTGCTCCCCCTTGAGGAAGTTGTAGTCTCCATTGAGGGCACTGCTCAGCCTTCTCTTCTCCAAACTGAATGAGCCAAGTGCCTCAGCCACTCCCTCTTAGTCTTTCCCTCAAGACCTTTCACCATCCTGGTCACCCTCCTCTGGAAACATTCTAATACTCTGATGTCCTACTTACACAAAGGAACCAAAACTGCACACAGTACTTGAAGTGGGACCACATCAGTGCAGTGTAGAGTGGGACAATTACCTCCCTCAACTGACTAGCTATGCTGTGCTTGATGCAACCTAGGATACATTTGGCCTTTTTGGCTACCAGAGCACAGTGCTGACAACTTGCCATCAACCCAAAGTGCCAGATCACTTTTCCATGAGGTTATTCTCCAGCCTTTCATCCCTCAGTTTGTGTGTATAACCAGGAATACCCCATCCCAGGTGCAGAATTCAGCACTTGCTCTTGTTAAATTTCATACAGTTGGTGATTGCCCAGCTCTCTAGTCTATCCAGATTACTCTGTAAGGCCTATCTGCCCTCAAAGGAGTCCACAGCTCCTCCTAGTTTACTATCATCAGCAAACTTACTTAATGTACATTCAATTCCTGCACCCAGATCATTTATAAAGGAATGGGAAGAGATAAGGGGAATAAAAGGAACAGAAATAAAACTTTTTGCCTGATATTGTTAAATGTCACGAAAAGTGAACTTTTTGATCCTTTTGTTAGAGAAAACATAAGAATGCAGTTAATTTATAAATTGTATTACTAATGGTGTTAATTGCATTTACAATAGCATTGACTGTAATTCATTTCTTCAGTTATTTCAGTATACATTTTCATGTACATATTATTTCAAACCAAAAGTAAGTCTTTACTACAGCATTTTTTTTTTTACTGCTATGTAAGATGGGACAATTGAAGACAAAAGTTCTGTTTCAAACTATAAATTACTTTCCTATATTTACATGTTTACTCCTGAAAATACCAAATACCAGATAGAGTAAGCAAACCACCCCTCCAGGGAACTCACGCCAACATGAGTATTCAATTCCCAAGAAAAAAATCTCAGAAATTTACTTGAATCAGACAGTAAAACTTCCTTATTCTACTCTCTTTTTTTTTCACTTGGAAGCTTTCGGGTAACTAAAAAGCTTTCCAGGAATAACATAATTCCAAGCTCAATAACTTAGAGATATACTCACTAAAAGAGTTAACTATAATAGTGCTAAAAGATGATACTTGTTAAAACTATGTATTCTGACTACAGCTTGTCAGAGAGCATTTCAAATAGTGTTAAACTGCAATGTCATTTCAATCTGATGCAAAGAAAGAGTTGTATAGGCATAAAATGTGATTAATAGATGTACATATTATGGTATTCCACGGATCTTCATTAAACTATTGATCCGTCTCCATTATTTTAAAACAGAAATATTCCTAAATTTCATATGGAGATACAAACACTGTAATCATGACCAAAGATATATTTTCTACTTATATCTTCCCTCAGAATTGCAAATTATATTTTTATTCTTCCACGTTGATGAATTACTGGAACATACTACATCAAGTACAATTAGAAAATTCTTAGAATTCGATCTGATTTTTAAAAAATGTTTGAGTTCTTTCCATCCCTGAAAATTTCAAAGTATGGAGCCCAGAAAAACAGATGAAAAGTCTACACCATTTTGAAGGTCACATAATGTAGGGTCTGTCAACTGTAGTTTGCTCTAACAGTTTATTTGAAATCCACTGCAACTATGGAATCTGAAATACACAAACTGCACAAATTTACTCTGCTATTTTGCAATACTCTGTAATTACTCTAGCCTATGTCATCAATAACTGCAGATCAGCTCTCCAAAATATTTTTTTTTTAAATCCTGGCAGACACATGGAAGTTTGTTTGCAGTATAGCAGCTAAGGCTTTAGACAGAGTTTTCAAAAATTTGCATATTCAATCACTATTTCTTCACTCTCTGATATCCTGCCAAAATTTTTCTAAGACATCACTAAAGAATTCTAATGACAATGTCAACTTGCTGCATATAACTGACAGGTTTAAACTGTATGCTTTGAGAAATACTCAATAGCTCTTCCCGTACCATTTCCCAATAATACCTATTTTCGTGTTTCTGGATGATGCATTTCTTCCACCCTCCCACATGCCAGGATATTCCAAGCTGCAATATAACCCACACTTAAATAGAGAATTATGTGACATAGATTTCACCATCTGGCATAGGAGTTTGATCTTTTTTAGATGTTCTAAAATTATTTGTCAACCAAGAATATTTCATTAGATAGCTGTTATGCAGTCATGACACCCTTCATTATATGAAAGTATATGAAAGTAGCACTGAAATTCAGGCTATACACACTTTAGACACATCTGTACAATTGGGTGCAAAGACATTTTACAATGATTCCAAAATATGTAAGTGGTAACTTAGTCCTGTGAACACTATAGCTGCATTTGAATAGATATGTGTTAAAAGTCTGTAAGTCCAATCTAGAGGGAAAGGTTACAAGAGCACCGCACAAATTTATATTCACAATAACGAGAAGCATATTGATTTCAGGTAGGAGTTGATTATCTGTTAGCAAGGAATCCAGGGCCAGTTTTCAAAAAACATACAGGCTGGTAGTTCTTCTCAGTAACTATAAAACAGTGACTCCTACTTCTGAGTAATCACAGAGGAGGCTGAAGTAAAATAATTAAAAAATGAACTGTATAATGGGGAAATGAGGATAAGCTTCAGGCAAAAAAGACTTGAGTGAGAGGTTGCTTTTATTCCACGAATCTGGTGTTTTGACAAGCCATTGGTGCTTGAACAGCTAACGACTGATACTGTACAGAAGAAGCCAAGTCATTTGGAGTGGTTGATCATCCAGGAGTAAAATTTCAATACAGATACTCTGTGCTGTTTGACTGAAGTTCAAGGGCTCCTTCAGCTCACCAAATAGAATGTGTTAATGCAAGACAGGTCCTATTTGACTAATCTGATCTCCTATGTCAAGGTGACCCACTTAGTGGATGAGGAAAAGGCTGTGGATGTTGTTTACCTGGACTTTAGTAAAGCCTTTGACACTGTTTCCCACAGCATTGTTCTGGAAAAAACAGCTACTCATGGCTTGGATAGGTTGTACACTTCACTGGGTAAGAAATTGACTAGATCCAGTTGCAGACCAGTGATGAGTGGTGATCCCTAGGGCTCAGTACTATGGTCTGTTCTCTTTAGTATCTTTATTAATGATTTTGACAAGGGAATGAAGGACACTTTCAGGAATTTTGTAGAGAACACATATTTCTGTAGGAGTGTTGATCTGCTTAAAGACAGGGAGACTCTACAGAAGGATTGGGCAGGCTGGATTGATGGGCCAAGGCTGATGGGCTAAGGGTCAACAGGGCCAATTGCTGGGTCCTGCAGTTAGGTCACAACAACTCCCATGCAATGCTACAAACTTTGGGAAGGGTGGCTGGAAAGCTACCCAACAGAATAGGACCTGGGGGTATTGGTCAACAACTGGCTGAATATGAGGTAGCAGTGTGCCCAGATGGCCAAGGCGGCCAATGGCACTTTGGCTTTTATTAGAAACAGTGTGGCCAGCAGGAAGAGGGAAGTAATCTTGCCCCTGTACTCAGCACTGGTGACACTGTACTTCAACTATGTTCGGTTTTGGGTCCCGCACTACAAGAAATGCACTGAGGTGCGGGAGCGATTGAGAGAACTGGGCTTGTTCTGAGAGACTGGAGAAAAGGAAGCTCAGGGGAGACCTTATTGCTCTCCACAGCTACCTGAAAGGTTGATCTGTTCACCCGAGTAACAAACAACAGGACAAGAGGAAATGGCCTCAAGTTGCACCAGGGAAGGTTTAGGGTGAATACTAGAAAATATTTCTTCACTGAAAACGTTGTAAAGCAGTGGAACAAGTTGGCTAGGGAAGTGGTAGAGTCATCATCCCTGGAGGTATTTAGAAGACATACAGATACAGTGCTGAGGGGCATGGTTTGGTGGTGACCTGCTGGTACTGATTCAATGGTTGAACTTGATCTTAAAGGTCTTTTCCAACATAAATGATTCCAAGATCCTATGTACATACACTGTAAACACATGGAACTGAATGCAAACAAACTTGTAAGGGATTCTTATTACCACCTCTAACCTCGGCAATTTCATCACCTATCAGATGGACTAATCCAATCAGTGTATTTTATCTGAGCATAAGATTATGGAGACTAGAGCACAGTAACAGAATACATAAAATCACTCCTCACTGCAGTCGTTAAATTATCAGAACAATTACCTATCCTGTCAATTCTTTGTCAAATTGTATGATAGATAAGCAGCCAAGAAAAGTGAAAGCAAGAATCCTTTCATTTTATTCTTCTTCTACTAGCATATATACCTTACTTCTACTAAATCATGATAGAATCCTTTCTGGTTGTCTACAGAAAACTCAAGATATTTTTATGTATCGTTAAAGAAACTGATGACCTGTATCTACATGTGATGGGGAAGTCCCATGGGCTCAGTTAAAATTTATACCATTTCCTACATTTGCTCTACAAGGTAGTTGAACTGAATCTGTTATCTCTTGCTTTTTACCATCAGGCATTTGACGTGCTCAAGTGTATGAATGCGGTCAGCTAAATGCCACTTATTTTTTGACAGTGGTTCTCTGGCAGGACATGAATAATATTTGCTGAACCAAAGCAACTACAGTTACAAGTCATAGACTGTCATTTAAAAAAGAGTAAGTATGGTTTCAGCTACAGCATTTTAGTGTAGACTAATTGTCTTTCTAGAATCTGAAATCTTTAAAAAGAAAGTTCTCAATACCCATATTGAGATGATTAACATGAGTAAGAGTTTCAGAATTTGGTCCTCAATCCAGATTATATTTCAAACTGTAAATTTTTGCTAATGGAATTTTCAAAATCCATTTGATAGAGGAAAAAACCCCAACACATTATGCAGAAGCCTGAACTCCTTCTTCTTGCAAAATGCCTTATGAACCTAATGAAAATGTGTAAGAAAATGCAGTGATGGACCTTTTTAGTGACATATAGCAGAAAACAAAAGTAATTTCTTTTGAAGAATCTTATTGATATGGAAAAAAATTAATCAAAAAGCTAGTATTCACAGCATGTCTGCTTTCTAATTCTAGAATTAATCTAATTTGGACAGGAGGGAAGGGTGTGGGGCAGGGATAGGTAATGCAATAGCCTATCCTTATTTCTGTAAACAAGTCATACTTTGTTCAGAGCTTGTTTTCCTTGGCTGAAACATGGCTTTGCCTAGTAACTACTGCTATTAGACTGTATTTCTTTTCTCACTTTCAAATATTTTATCCAGCTCACCACAAGCTTTAAGACCCCAGAGGGACCTAAAACTTCTAAGAGCTTTTGCAGAAATAGATGCTTCAAACCAAACAGCATCTGAACAGGTAAGTTATTTGAAATTGGTTTGTCTCAAAGAAAAGTTCATCTTTCAAAGAGAGTCAACATTTCAGAAACATGCTATGAGTACATCATCAAACTCAAATTGTTAGATTCTCTAATACCTCTTTAAAAACAGGAAAAATTCACTCTTGTTTTTCATCTAAGACTTGCAAATATTTTGCTTGACATTTATTTCATCTTTTTTCTTTTTTTTTATCTTTTTCTATTTTGCAAAACCGTGTCCTTTCTTTCTGCTTACCCAACATATATAAAATTGTTTCAATTGTTTTCATTGCATACGTTTCAGAAGCACTTCACTATACCTGTACATCCTTGCTTTCCTTTAGCATCATTGAAAATGTCAGAATTTATCTAGGACAATATTAGTCAACTTATGTTTCAAGAGCATAAAAGGGAAAACAAGATATTTTTTGCTGATGAGCTGTCTTCCTCCTGAGGAAGAAATTAAGTTGAAACATTTAGGGAGGAAATTTATTCTGTCATTTTCATGGTGATATAAGGATACAAAGTAATATGACTAAAAATAAGTCATCTATTCTGCCCTAAATACAAGCACAGGAGGATTTGAACTAGAAAGGAGCATTAAAGAACAATACTCTTCTGCACAAGAAGTCAAAGAGACAACAAGACCGCATGCTTAAAACAGATCTATGCAAGAAAAACTCTCAGCTGATGCTCCTGTGAAGAAGTCATCATCTTCAGTGAATATACAGGCAATCACATGAAATACAGGAAATGGCTGTCTCTTTTTCCTCTGGTAAAGCAATTGTATCATACAAGAGCAATGGTTTTGTTCCTCTAAAACAGAAGGAAAATCAGTCCTGCTCAAGGAGTCATTAAATGCTTTATTTTAACCCATTCTGTTTATTACTGGTGAAAGCTCTAAATGTTTTCCAAATGTGGAGTATTTCACAATAGGTCAAAAAAGATCCATACATCTAAGATAGCATGTTTGCAAAGATCTGGTTAAAAAATATATGTGAAATAAGTGTCTGCAAACATGTCAGATTTCATATGTATTAGTTAACAGGATTCCATTTTTTAAATTATTTTGTGGTAAGGTGAATTTAAGAAAAAATGCTTATTTTGAACAAAGAGAAATAAATGATAAGATGACATTTCTCTCCTTCAGAGCAGAATAACCTACCCTTCAATCAGCATTATAGATTTTTTTAAAAATGTCCTGAATAATTCTAAGGAAAACTATGTTTTGTAAGATACCAGTAATGTGCAAGAAAATACATAAAAGTAAAGCAAGGGAGCCCCCTTGTGGCCTGATTCTCGTCTCCTAAAAACACCATTCAGCGATCCTAATACTGATGCTAATATCTAACACTATATGTCAACACAATACCATTAATATATACTAGTTCCAATATCTAATACTGATATACCATAGAAATAACTATATTTTCTGTAAGCAAGTATGACAAATAGTACTCAAACAATCATAAATGTTTCATAAATCCAATATATAGATTTTTTTTAACATAAATCAACATATCTTGGTTTTACTCCTGGAGTATATAGAAATATGTATTTCATGTCAGTCTTTAAAAATGATAATGCTATCTCTCAGATAATTCATGGTCTAAACAGTCTCACTGATGTTGTTAACTGAAAATGAAATGTATCATTCCACTTCCAGGTTATTTTGATGACAAAAATAGTAATTTTTAGGTGGATTTTAAAATTAAACTGTCTTTTTTGAGTCTGTAAGTTAAAACATTGCTTATTAAAAAGATCTAAATAAAACTTTCTGCCTTTTCTAGAGAAAATTGTATGTGAAATTTTGCTCAGATACCATAATAAACATGGTCATTGACAAAAAAAAAATATATCATTTGCCTGATAACTTGTCTGGTAAATCAGGCTGTGTACCAAAAATGCCTTTTTTTTTTTTAATGTAACTGAAGAAGATGTGCTGGAGAGATGTAGATAACACATAAGCATTTAGACAGCCTCAGATAGAAAGCAAGACCTCTGGAAGAGATTGAAGCCAAAAAAAAAAATATATATATATATATAAAAAGACTGTCAGACTCTCAAGATGAGATCATAAGCAACAGGGAAAGGGAATTCATGACTTCACAAGATGAGGAAGTATCTTTTAGATAAAGGAGTAACTACCATCCTAGCTCAGTTAGAAAAATTATAAAAGCCTGGTGGCAGTGAGAGATAAAGTGAAGAGACTTAGCAGTGCTAGTTAAAGCTACAGTTGCTCTAGATTTCTAAGCAATGTGATCTTCTGATGGAGGAATGGAGGCACCGGAGGAGTAAGCCCCTCTGCTCTTATCTAAAATGGTCAGTCTCTGCATGTCCTGCCTCTGTGGTTTCATTGTAGTAGTACAATACTTTCATTGGAGACGTGGACAGTGGAATTGCGTGCACCCTCAGCAAGTTTGATGATGACACGAAGCCGTGTGGTGTAGTCAGCATGCTGGAGGGAAGGGATGCTGTCCACGGACCTTGACAGGCTGGAGAGGTGGGCTCACGCCAACCTCATGAAGTTCAACAAAGCCAAGTGCAAGGTCCTGCACCTGGGATGGAGCAATCCCAAGTACAAATACAAGCTGACTGATGAGTGGATGCAGAGCAGCCCTGCAGAGAAGGACTTGGGGGTGCAGGTTGATGAAGCACTTAACGTGAACTGTCAATGTGCACTGGCAGCCCAAAAAGCTAACCATATCCTGGGCTGCATCAAAAGCTGTCTGGCCAGTAGGTTGAGGGAGGTGATTCTCCCCTCTACTCTGCTTTTGTGAGACCCCACTTGGAGTACTACATCCAGCTCTGAAGTCCCTAAATCAAGAAGGACATGGATCTGTTGGAGAGGTTCCAGAGAAGGACCACAAAGATGATCAGAGTGCTGGAGCACCTCTCTTACGAGGACAGGCTGAGGGAGTTGGGTTTGTTCAGTGTGGAGAAGAGAAGGCTCCAGGGACACCTTATAGTAGCCTTCCAGTATCTGAAGGGAACCTACAGGAAAGCCAGAGAGGGACTTTTTATAAGGGTATGTGGTGATAGGACACAGGCCAATGGTTTTAAACTAGAGCAGGGTAGATTGAGATTAGACATTAGGAAGAAATTTTTTTTACTGTGGGGGTGGTAAAACACTGGAACAGGTTACCCAGAGAGAAGTTGTGGACTCCTCATCCCTGAATGTTTAAGACCAGGCTGGATGAGTCTCTGAGTTACCTAGTCAAGTGGGAGATGTCCCTGCCCATGGCAGGGGTGTTGGAACTAGATGATTTTTAAGGTCCCTTCCAACTCAAGCCATTCTATAATTCTATGATTCTATGAATTTGAGGTATTTTCAAAGGTAAAACACTTTCGTAATTAATGGGACACTAGTAAAAGAAAGAAAGAAACAAGCAAATACCCCACAACTTGATTTCTAAGGTAATTGTGCTGTCTTACCCTTTCTTTGCTTTATATAAGTATTTTGATGAGAAACAGGGCTGTTGTTGCCAAATAGTCCTGCAAAATAAGCACTTATAATTTAAACTGGCAGACCATCTGCTATATTATCACCAAAGTTCTTACACTGTACCCATAATCATGCTGTTGACTTAGTCACAAGGGGAATAGATTGGCTTGAAAGTGTAAGGGTGGCTGAAGTAGAAAGACTGGCTGCTGGTTTTGTATATAAACTTCAGTTACTACACTATGAGAACTGGGACTTTTCTTCAAGATCATCTCTGTAAGACTTTTCTTCCCTCATTATTAATGCCATGGATCTGCTCTGGTGTGATGCTCTGGTCCCTCTAAATACCTTGACTGAGCCCAGACATGGGCCCTGTGATACCAGACCTAGGGCAGATCCACAGCTCTTGCAATGTTCAGTGCAGCCAGGAACACACCACACATATGATTGGCGTATTTATCACTAGTCCAAATAATTTTTTAACAGTCTACATTATCTAATAATTACAGAAAGGCCCATTAATCATTCAGTTGGATCTGTTATGGAGAAAATCCTTCTTAGATTCCACTCTTTTTTTTCCTCATGTTAGGCTACCCCCATCCAGTGTTTCTCTAAGGCATTTGCTGTTGACCATTTCAGCCTTCCTCAGGAAGGCCACAGCCTGGGAACTGATGCCCTGTGGTCCCCACTGGTATGAGTGGAGTACCCTTAGCCGATATGACCCCTTTGACCAGGGCCTTGCTTCTCTGTCTGCAGGTATGTTTCTTCTCTCTCCCTGCCATATCCCTCTGGTGGCCCCTCAAGAGAGGGCAACAGGTGCCCCACCACAGACTTCTATGAAGAGTTACAACTAGATAGACATGTGATGCAGTTCACAATACTCTGCCAGTCTCAGGTCGTTCTCAGCTCTCAAACACTATGCATGGATTGAGGATTGTTTTAGGCCTTTTAAAGCTTCTTCACAGTAACCTACATTTGGTGAGTCCTTGAATACTTGTCCAGGCTTCTTGAATCTTGCGATCTTGAATCTGCAATATCACTTTGTAGTGTTCCACAGGCGACATGTAGAAGTTGTCCTTCAATTCTTCTCTACTACTTGTCCTGGAAAAGACAAATTATCTTTTATCCACCCTCTTCATACTATTCATTTCATAGTTCTTTGACACATGCTTCCAAAACTGGGCCAGATTTTGAAATATTTAAGTAGATAGAAACTTTCTAGGTATTTAGAAATGTTGTGCATGCAAGTCAAGCCTCAAAAATCCCACTAGATTACTTGTTGTGTGTTTATACATCTAAACACATATAAAAATCTGCTCAAAATGTGTAGAATGATGGAAAGTGAACACATACCTCACTGCTATTAGCAGTTCAGATTACTTTGAGCTATTATATTAAAGGGATTTACAACAGCCTGACAATTTACAATGCGGTCGAATGGTTGCTAGGATCGGAAAGACAATTCTCAGGAGAATACCAATAGGTACTATTTCTGCACTTCCTCAGTGATCCTTTCTTCAGTGATTCCCACTCAATCTGCACATAATGTGTAATTTATGTAGAATTCACAGCTGCAGGATGCTGTGAATTGTAAAAACATATATGAGTTCAAATAAGTAAACAAATTCGTGAAAGAAAAATGCAAGTGGCTGTTAGAGACAGTAGGCAAAATACAAAATGTTGCTGAGGAAACCAAGAAACCTCTGAAGAGGTCTGAAAACAAGAAACTTCCACAAGTTGGAAAGATATATGACTTGCAGGATCAGGCTGTACATCTGTTGATGACAACACTTTTCTTATCACCTGCTACTACCTCAAATAACATCACCAATAATTTGAGTTTTAGTCTTACTGGCATCCTAATTTTATGTTTTTAAGCTTAATAGATGAAAACAAGCATCTCTGAGCAATAGAAACAGGAATAGTCCTGTTGGATTGAGTAGCACTACTCAAATATTACAAGTTAAGAATGTGCACAAATACTGCATGGCATATGAGCTTTTCTTGCGTTTCAAGTGCAGGTATTTATTTTTTCAAAAGCTAGTATAAGGCAAAACTTTTATAACATCAAAACTCTATATCATTGTCATCATTTTTTTCACAGGGAAGTACTTCATTCGACTTTAAATTAATGTGGTTCTAACTGCAGCTCAAATCACAAATTGTTTATCATGTTCTTGACAGTTAACAGTTTTTCAAGGACTAGTACCACAGATGACTGAACTCAGTGGTTTGTATGGTTGTGTTGTAGGAATTGTGGAAACAATCATTACTTCCTGTTAACATTTGGTGACATTTTAGGCTGCCTTCAAGGTAAAGACTTCAGTTCTCAGGTGATTTGGTTTCATTTACCAATTCACCTTCACACAATTCCATATGTGTAATTCCATAATGTGTAATTTATGTAGAATTCACAGCTGCAGGATTCCAACAGAAGAGTCTGTTCTGAAAAAAAGTCTCCATTTTATTACCGTAATGTGCACTGTTATATTCTAGTTAAGGTCATCTATTCTGTTGTTCTAAAAGAAAATTAACAATAGTCAATGTCTTCTGTTATATCAGCTGTTAGTAGATATCTGAAATCACCGTAGAGCTATATGAATTGATAAAAGAATTGAAATAATTAAGTTGCAAGCAATACAAGATTGCTTATAATCAGATTGATAAGTCAATGAAAAAAAAACCCACTTTAGTGTGAAAACATAAAGAAAAAAATACAATTGTTTCCTATCTTTTGAGTAAAAGTATTAGTAAATGTAATGAATACGTATGTTATTTAAGCCTACATATGTCATTTCAGCTTGTTAAAATACCAGCAATTTTTGTATTCCTTACTCATGGTAGTACTTAGGCAGAAGGAATAATAGGTGTCTATTCAAACTTCAAGATACAGAACAGCTGGTGTGAATTATTACTGACAAATAATTAATCAGGTAGAGTCCTTTTTGTCTCAATGAATTCCTTATGCTTTGATGTAACATTTACTTCCATCATCGCTAATATTATTGCAAATTTTCATTATTTATAAATGATGAAATTATAAGGCTTCATTACATGGAAAATTCCCAATTACTCACTTGAGTTACTAATACATGAATGAATCGTCCTTGGAGATTTTCAATTTCATGATGGGTTTTTATAAACAGAAGATCAAAATCAAAGGAGCATCAATACAGTTTTCTTTCTATTTTTCATATTTTGTTCAAAATATTACAAGATGCAGGAATATTTTTGTAAAACAAAATGTATTTTTATTTATATGCAATTCAATGTGTTTTACCATGTTCAGTTTCAGCAAGAAATGTTGTTCAGTATATAGAAGTAAAGACAGCTTAAGGAATACCTTTTCTGTCAATCAATGTAGTCACCAGACAATGTTTCATTACTAAGAAAAAGAAAAAAGTAATTTTCACAAATACTCCAGAAACTGTTAAGCTTTCCAACCCAACATGAGAACCTCTTTACTTAAATATGCATATCAATGAACAGGACATAAATCAGACTTCCATATGAAATATAACTGGTCCGAACTAGTGTCTGAGCCATACTAGGCTATTTTCTTCTTGAAATTATTTATAGTTTGGATTTCTCTTTTTTTTTTGGTGATACATCTGAACAGGCTCTAATCAGTAATTTTCTACAGCTCCAAAACAGCTGGTACAGTACATAAAGAAATAATTTAAGATTTGGCAGAAACAGAGTAGTTTTTAAATCCTGGGAGAAAAAAATCACAACAGTTTTAAAACTGTTTATCCATTAAAGAACATTCTTCTTCATAGCTATTTTTTGTTCTAATATAGGGAAAACTCAAATCATAAAACAGAAAAATCTAACCTTCACAGGTATCTCAGATGTATATGTCCTGTTTTGAGTTAGAACAGAACTTATTCTGTTCAGTGATTTTCAATTTTCATTAAGTGTCTTCTAAGTAACTGCACTTTCTGAAGTTAATGGCATGTTTTTGCAAACAGTGTCTGCTTCAAGCAGTGATAACGGTCAGCGTTCATAGTTACTACCAAAGATGGCTGTTCAGAAAGGCTCTTGCTTATACTTGTTTCTATGAAGATCAAGATCACTGCTAAATCTTGTGTGCCACACTGGGGTGCCATTAAGTAAAAGGCCACACTTGTGGGGAGGAGCAGACAGGACAGGTGACTCTAAACTGATCCAGGAGGTATTCCATCCCATGTATGTCATATTCAGTATAAAGCTGAGGGATCACAAGGGTCAGGCTCTCTTCTTCAATGGCCAGCATCCGAGGAGGATTCTGTCCGTTCTGCCTTTGATCGCAATCAGCATGTTCTTGAATCCAGTTCCAGAATTCAGCTCCAAAATCCAGTTCCCATCTGTGGCTGAGTCCAGCCTAGGACTTCGTTAGTGCCTGCCCAGAGTATCAGTGGTGACAGTGACATAACTGCCATAAAGGGGATTGGGTTTGATATTGGTTTTGCATATATTTGTATGCACTTCATTTAATTCTTATAGTTTCATTAAAGCTGTCTTAGTTTTCTTTTCCAATGCAGAAGTCCTTATCTTCCCTTTTGGGAAGAGAGAGAGGTTAATAGAGAGTATCTGTCTGCCCCAGCCCTAACCCTTGACAGTAACTCTTATTAATTCTTAAAAAGTTACGTTGTTTCATTTTCTATCTGCAATGCTCAGTTGTATTCCAGTTGTATTATTTTTCAAAATTGTTATATTTTCTAAGCAGTTCTGAGTTACAGGAATTTTCTGTAATATTTAGCACACAGCTCACTATCCTCGGCAAAACTGAGCATTGTTTCTCAGTACAACCCTACAAAATAAAATTCTGTGAGCGATATGCAAGAAACATGAAAGTGTTTACTTATATTTTTTAATGGCTTTGCATTGAAATTGCCTTCTGCATACCTGCTTATGACTCTAACAAAGAGTTGTAAATATTTGTCTGTTGGCTTTGAATAGGATTAATTATAAACAGAAAATCACATTGCTACTTTGTGCTCTTCATGACAGGCACTGCTGGTACACAGCCCATTCACTTGTGCCTACTCTGTTTACAATTCTTCCTCTAACCTCTTCAGGTTGAAAACGCTTGGAAGTGAATGTATTTGGGCTCCTTTCTCCTAGATTTACTTTTTTTATTGTTTCACTTAAAAAAAAAAATCTCAAACCAAATCCTGCCAGAACTTTTAAGTCACTTCTCTAGCCAAAAATTGCACGCTAGGATATGGTCTACTGCCATGCAAGTGTAACTTTCATGTTTTTCCTTGACCTATTAGATTACCTTTATTTTTCTGTAAGAGTCAAAACATGATCAAAAATTTTCAAAGGCATTACAAAATCGAATATTACATGGGATTTTCATTTCAAGTTTTTTGTTTTGATCTCAATGAGAGACAAATATTGCATTTCCTATTATATTGATACTAAATTAATTTATTTTTTTTTAAACTAATGGAGCAAATATAAAAACGTCTGTTTCTCAGGTAAATCCCTTACCTACCAGGTTATGCACAGGATATTTGCTGTGTTGTCTCTTTGTGGTCCCATCTATTTTGCATGCTCATCTGCAAAATGAGGAGTGTAGACAATCCTCAATCTGTTCTTGATGATTGTTTCAGCCTGAACAGGGAGGCTAAAGGTATAACCTTGAATCATCCTTTTTCCAGTACACAGGAGAGATGAGTAATTTAATCAGACCTTACACTTCATGCTCATTTTGATACTAGAGAATGAAAAGAATAGAGGTCTGCATTGGTTTTATTGAAAGTGGAGAGAAAATTATTTCTTTCTCTGCAAGAACAGTTATAAGTTCATCATAATAAAAAGTTTCAAGGTAGATTGTCCCAAATAATTTAAATGACTAACCTCTCAGGAGAAGCAGATTTTCAAAGAAGCCTGAATGCTTAGCATTTCTTCTTGGCTAATCCATCTAATGACCCTTGGAGAAGTCTGAGACATAAAACCCTCCCAATGCACTGATTAAGGTATGTAGGCAACAACATCTAGATTTTATATTATATTTTTGAGGTGTAGAAAGTGAAGCATTGACTGACTAACTTGGTGGCATCGACTTTCTGTTTTGAATGGAATATATGGTCTGTTATAACTTTTAGCCAAATTTATTTGAATATATTAAAGAAAACAAAGACTGCAATAGCAGTTTGCAATAGCAGTTTGCATTTTGATCGAATCATTGAATGAGATTGGGAACAAAAAAAAACTAAATAGTCTTTTTAATTTTCATGATTTTTCACTTCCAGCTATATAACCATTTAGTAGCAGTGAATTATGTAAATAATTCCTCTGAAACAAAAATGGTTTTCAATTTAAATGACATAGAGCAAATCAGGATTAGATTATTCCAAATCCTGCTTTTACCTTTTTCTTTTTTATTTGGAATAAGTCGTGTCAGCTAAAAATTTACAGTTGTCTTTATCTCACCATTCTTTATTTTGCTTTCAAGCATTTCTAACTCCTTGCAGTTAATTATGCAAAGCCAAAATTATTTATGGCTCTGTCATGTAGTTAGTCTGTAATACTTAATAAACTGTTTTACAAACATAGAAATGTCTGCACTATTAATAATACAGGTCAGGGAAGAAGTTCGATCACTAGACCCTTTGTCAGGCATATAGCTGTTAGTCCTGGACTGGTTTAGGTCAGCTTTTGTGCCCCACACAGTAACTGAACACACCTTGTGGAATTATTGCTCCCAGCAAGCAATAGGGATAAGATTCCACCAGGTTTGCTCCTAAACTGTCCTCTCACACTTACTCATCAGGCCTTCCACTCAGACACTCTTGCATGCTTTTATGTGCCACTCTACCCCCAGAATGCATAGCACATATTCTTTGTTTCACGCTGCAATAGGTTACAGTGGTCCCATATTTTTTTCAATACTTGTAACTGAGGAAATATTGATGAATATCAGTTACAGCATTGGGCCATTAGACACCTAGAAAAGACCTAGGGCTAACTGATATGAAGTGTGAATGAAACTCATATGTTGCACTAGGGACCCAGTATTCCGTCTGGATAATTTTGGCTTTGAGGTCAGTAAATAAAAGATTTTATTTACCAGCACAGGTGTAGCCTTCCATGTAATATGGTACATTAGGTTAGAACAAAGTTTTCAAGCTGAACACCAACATTTTTTTGTATGTTTGGGAGCAAACATGAGAACACCATCTTGCTGATAGTTCTGTTGAGTAATTATCTGGATTACCTGCTCATTTTAATCAAATACAATAACACAGAAGAAAACTTAATGAAATTAATGGTTACACAGCACACAGAAACAACAAAGCATTCAATAGCTCAAGATCAACAGTAAGTAGACTTCTAAATCTTCTTCTGAATTTCAGTTAAAAAGAAAAAAAGTTAAAAAGAAACCAATACAGTGAAATTCAGTATGAAAGCTGAAGCCTAAGTCTTACGAGTTATGTAGGCAGTTTCAAAAACAATTTTGAGATGTCTTATTCTTTCTCTGGAAGTTCCACAAGACCAACAAACTACATATAATTGATTTTTTCTTATATTTTTCCTTTTTTCTTCTTTGACAACTTATGACAGCGACTGGCTGAGATGTTCTCACCAGGACCCAGAGATTTATTTTTTTTTCCCACCCTAAATTTCCACATAACTTTACTATGATTCCTGAAAAGTACTCATATATAAAATAAGAAGTCCATCAGTTTTCCAGTGCACAGTTCAAATTATATATTTGTATTTGTAAAAGAAGCAAAAAAAACCACACACCTTCACTTCAAATCTACCTAATTCTTGCTGGGCTATTTCCATAGAGTAATTTAAAGGGATTTACCTTTTTATTTAGGTGTCTTTTATGTTTCTTCTGTACCTCTCCTTTTCAAAAACATGATATTTTTTCCCCATCTTCTTAGTCTGTTGGTTGACTAGTCAAAGATTTTTTTCAAGATTAACAGTGTAACTTAGACAGTCTTGGAATGAGGCTTTGATTCTTGCTTTGAATTTTTATCTATTGTTTTCTGCACTGGGAAAAGAGAGGAAACTTTAATCACCAACTGAGATAGAGTTATATCCAGATGGATCTCAGTTTGACTGGGGACAGTGCCTATCAAAGACAGAACACAAGAATTTGTCCTGGAACTGTCAAAAATCTTCACATTTACAATCAGTCCTTGGGGGAGAAACCTTTTTTGTCTTTTTTTCAGATGTTTTCCTGTGGTCTTTCTTGTTAATATCTATTCCGTGAAGATAGCTGACTTTAGAAACCAATTTGTAAAAAAAAGGAAGAAATTCCTTTTTGAGTAGGCTGTAACCTAGTACAGTACTGGCTGTAACACAACTAACACTTCTACAAATGAAGAAATGTCTAAGAGAAAAGTAGTTTGCAACCTGGGTATTTTGCTGCTAGGGTAAGACTGTATAAAATGGAAGTTCAGGGTGGGGGGAATGGGATAGCACTAATACCAGCTGATACAGAAAAAAAAAAAAAAAATCTTGTTGGACAGATACTATAAAACATGATAGAAATACAAAAATAGACTACAATACTGTCTTGACTCAGCACTGGTGAGACCACACCTGAAGTACTATGTCCTGTTGTGGACTCCCCAGTACAGGAGAAGTATGGAGCTACCGGAGAGTGTCCATTGAAATGCCTCAAAGACTATTAAGAAACTGGAGGGTTGATAAATAGAGAGTAGGAGAGCCTGGAGAACAGAAGGATCATGGGGAATCTCATCAATGTGTACAAGTATCTGAACACAGGCAGGCTCTCTCCAGTTATACCCAACGTGGTCACATTGCTCACTTCGTTTTACAGATTAAAGTACAAGGTGTTGAAACTGACACAAGCAACTAAAGTTACTGTTTGCCCTAAAACCAGGAGCCAAAAATATGATACCTCACTGTTCAGTGTGAGACGTGAAAAAAAAATCCTGTATGTGAATCCTTAGGATCTGAGAGCAGCAACCTCTCTAAACGAGCCAGTAGGGGAGTATAAATGAAAAGAAGTTATGTGAAAATGGCTGTATTGCTGTTGGCTTTGCTACCACTCTTAAGCCAGAGGAACATCCAGACTCCTTACAGTATATAAATATTCTGAGGACTTACCATCTTCTCCTCTTCACTCATGGTTTGTATCCACAGAAACCAACTGATATGCAGTAACATGTAGCCTTGGTAACTAATCAGTTAACTAAGTTTCAAGGGTGAAATTCCGTCACAGCTCTTCAGAGAGCTATGACTTAATACGGACATACACAAATCAAATTAGCTGGAAAGTGCATATGAACTATAGTCTATGGGAGTGAAATTTATATTCAAACATTCCAGTGGCATTGTTTGGGACCTAGCAGACCTGTCAAAAATCTTCCCTCTACTCTCTGTGGGTTTTGTGTCAGACCTTATAGAAGTGAGTCTATCAAATGTACAGAAAAAGGCTAGAAGGAAAATGTTTATTCTCTACAAATGTATGTGAAGGAAAAAGAAGTCTAGTATTTGAGAGTTCTTTGATCACAGAAGTCTTTGATTAAAGGCAAAAGCAGAGCCAAATCCTATGTCTAGCTGTCACTACTGAACTTGTTTGTTCTTGACATGAGTTATTTTCATCTTAATCAAACTTTGGTGTCGGTTATCAGTGGAGTGGAAGTTGTTGGCAGAGGATGAGCTCATAGAATCACATACTGAGAAAGAATTTGAAGACCTAATGTAACAGAAAGACTAAGGATGTAACCATGCACTAGATTACACTACAAGAGCTCTGACAGAAGATATCACTGAACGGCAACACACCTGGGTCCAAAACTCTGTGGACCCTTGGAGAACCCTTGAATTCCAAGAAGATGCTTTCCTTCTGGAAATAACTTATTGATAGCATCAAATAATGCCCTGCAGTGTTCCAAATAGGATATATTGTCTCTGTTTAAGTTGCTGTATACTTCTGATTACAGATATAAAATAAAGAAGCAAGTCTAACTAAAAATTGCTAGATACAAAACTGCATTCCATTTATAAACACCGAATCATGCTGAGTTTGTTGTATAATTCTCCACTTTCAAAGACAGTATAGGAAAAAAAAAGTTTAAGAATGTTAAAATCATTAAGTTCAGAAAACAAATGTTTCTCATTTAGCATAGTATTAGTAATAAGAAAAGTATGAGAAAGTAGGAATATATAAGAAAAATTATAGTATATGGTCTAGATCCCTGAAAAAAAAACCAAGCTCAGGGAAAGAAAAAACAGTAAAAAAGATACCTATAGTAATTAGTTTACACTCTTACTGCCAAGTTAGATAAAGATATCAGCCAGGCTAAAGCAGTGCCAGTGAGACTTACAAGGTACTTAAGATGATGTAAAACGATTCCAGGGTCAATGGTATCTGGAGAAGATGTTAAATTGAGTAAAATGAGCCATGAAAGGACATTGTTAACAGCCTGAAGATGAAGAACATTGCAAATGTTTTCAAGGACAATGTTGGCAGAGCACTCCCTTTTTAAATTAGTACTATTATCAGGAGATAGGAGGTGTGGAAGTGAATCCCTAACTGTGTTGTGAAAAATTTTCTCAGAATCTCTGCTGGAAAATTAATCAGTTTGGCTTACTGATAAGTCTTGAAAATATTAAATAGATTATAATGCTTACATTTCAAAGGTTAATGTAACTGTAAAAATCTGTAAGGTATTACCCCCACTAACAAGAAAACAAAAATTAACACTTTACAAATTCAAGTTAGACAAAATAGAGAACAAATGATAACATCACACAGTAGAAATACAGGGCAACTTTTCTCCATCCATGAAATGGCTTAAAGTAAATATTAGAGTGCTGTTGCAAGGAAAAAAAATATCAAAAATGTAAAACTTTGTTATGTCCCACTCAATCAAAGTGAGGAGGAAAGAAGGGAGTGAATCATGTCTGGTGATTTACTTGCATCGAATTAAGGAGGCTTACACTATAGGTTCATAGTATTAAAAAAAACAAAAACAACTTCTTAATCCCCTAAATTATAAAAGCTACTAAAACTATATATGATGTACTTAAAGGAAAGAGAAGGTAAAGAGAAAAGAGGAGACAGAGAGTGAAAATATAGGCAAACTTCCAGATCAACACCCAGGGTTCCAGTTACGTCTCATCTAGTCCATTCCTTGAGAGTCTTCTGTGGTGGGTTCTCACCTTCCAGTGTATTCAAGTTATTTTCTATTCTCTGCTAAGCAGAGTGTAGTTTGACCTACCCCTTAATTTGCATGAGAGTGTAAAGAGGCAGTATTATTTTGCATAGAAAGTGTAAAGAGATGGTAACCACCATTCCTCACATGCAGGAGAGAGGGAAGAGCAGCATTAACCCTTTCCACCGACTGAGTTGGTGGTTGCAGATACCCTATATTTTATTACCTTTTGCCTGGTAGGCTGCACATATGAAATCTTGGCAAAGGGACAAGGCTGCTTATCCTCTGATGTACTTCACTCACACCTTAGCTGGCATATTTTGTCCCTTGTTCTAACCGCAAGGCTGCTTCTCCTGTCAGCTTGTTCAGGTCAGAGTGTTCCTCACACAATTTCAGGCATCAACTCATTCAGATCAGAGTTCAACAAATGTTATAGTAAATGAATGTTTTAGCACTGCTAACATCTTTTTGTGGATGATAAAAATTTTATATGAGATACAATCTATTTTGTATTAGTGAATGAAATAAAATTTGGGACAACACCTGGAGTACCTCATGTTCCTTCTTCTCTTGACAGCGTTGTTTCTCTCACATTTTTCCTCAATGCTCACTGCATGCACAGAATTTTGTCCTTTGTTAAGTGCATTTTCCCAGAGATGCCACCATCTTGACCAATGGGCCCAGTTGTGTCCCACAGTGGCGGGGCGTTGGAACTGGCTGGAACCATCTGTGTCAAGCACAGGGCAGCCCCTGGTCTCTTTTTACAGAGGCCACTCCTTAAGTTCCCTGTGACCAGTCCATTGTCACCTACACTCAATATAAGTACCCAAACTAAACTAAGTATACAATGCTTTGGGGCTTGTTTTGTGTAGTACATTTGTATATGGGTGTGATACGAGCATAGTATTTGTATTCTTTTTTAATATTCTTATTCCACACCCGTATGAAACTACTGAGGCTTTTTTTTTTTTAATGATCCATTTGTTGGGCATAAATATTGCATTCACTTAAGCCCAAAGCAAGAAGCATTGATATTCAAATGAAAATAATAAAATCTTCTCTTTTTAACTGTATTAATAGATATGAAGGGAAGACCCTGAGGAACTGATGACTTTCAGTTCCTGCTCACGTGGTCTCTACAGACAATGGGAACAAAAATAGTAATCTTGGAAATTTCATGTAAATGAATATTTACCATAATAATACATTTGTATTATGTGCTTAAACACATAAGTGATATAAATAACTTATACCTTGGGACAAAGTAAACCTGCTTTTACCACATAAACATGAGCAGGGTTGGTTTTTCTAGGTTTTCATGATGGGGTTTATAGGACATTGGTACTTGTTAAGACAGTAACAGCCCTTGATATAGCTATCTATCACTGAATTCTCAGTCTTGCAAACTTATTCAAGTATCTAATTATACTAGTGAAAAGAATGTTGATAGATAATAAAAATAAGCACACATTAAAGTGACTGTAGGACTAAGCCTGTCATACAGATTTTAACTTACAGTAGGTAGAAGGCAATAAAGAATACATATAGCAAATTTCTGGACTTTCTTTAAATCCGTAGTGATTTATTTATGCTGGTTATAATAAGTAATTATGATATTAGAACAGGTGTATGTTTTTTATGCACTGGCATTGTTCTTCATGATAAAACGTAATAACACTTTCGGGGAGTAAAGATTTAGTAATTATCATTTTACACTTCTGTTTTCTCTGCCTCTTTAATGCCAGAATCAATTTACCAATTGTGGGGTTTTGTTCTGTTTTAATAAACTGCTGATATCCTCAGTTCCTTGTATCAAGCCAACAGAATAATAATAATAAAAAAAGGCACATAAAAAACAGGAGTTATAATAGAAATGGTGGCAAACCACTTAATACAGCAATGGTCTTGGGCATCTATCTTTTTCTTTTAGAGTAATAATTTGTCCTGTGCCAAACAGTATTAATATAGAAAATAAATCTATTCAATCTGAAATGTGTCCATTTTGATTTGAAAAGAGAATTTGATATCAAGACTGCAAAGGAAGTAAATTAAACCATAGAATAAAATCACATCAAGGAAATCGGCTTGCTGTCCTTTCTACTTTTGTACTATAAGATATTATAGCTAAGCTCTAAGCAATATTATAAATTGAAACAAACTAAGAGCTTTGCAAGTGTTTAGACTCTGGATTAAGTACATCTCAACCTTCTCCAGTTATTTTATTTCACATTTTGAGATCTGAAAGCTCTTTGGAGGCAGAAATTCATTATCCAAAACTTCCTTCAGTCAGGCAGAGCCAGAAAAGAACAGAATGAATAGAAGACAGGAAGTTCTGAACAATTTTGTTATTTCCTAATGGTTGTAGTCTCTTCAGCTGTCACTTCCTAACTGATAGATATAGTATAGTTTTGAACTCCTGTCCATAAAGTAACGATGTGCTGCACTATTTGGTGTGGTTCCACTTACGCTATGTCAGTGCCATTAATCTGTCACCACTCTAGGTCTTCCTTGCCCATTCCTATTCACTGCTATTATTTCCAGCAAGCGCTCAAGCTGGAGGTCCTCCAACTTGTGCATGCTAAGTGTACAAAGCACAAAATTTTACTGGGCACCTACTCAGAAACATCAGCAGACCAAAAGACAAAGAAACAAAAAATAAACTCTTTTTTTTTTTCTTTTTCTTTTCTTTTGTGGAGCCATATAAAGAGTTAGTGTCAGGTTTTACAGTCTTTTAAACCTGAAACACTAATGACAGAAATACCTAAAGAGTATGCAAGCATTGTACAAGTTTAATTAATTCTACTGCATATATAAAGGGAAACCTTGAAAATTGTGTTAGCATGCAATTTTAAGGCATTATTCCTTTTACTAGAAAGCAGTTTATTAAGACCATTTTGACTGAGTCAGTAGAATTTCACTGACCTGAGGGACCTTCATTTCACTCATCTGAAGAATGGTTTGAAAGAGTAATTTATTTACCAAGTGAATTTCTCTTCCTCATAACAATAACAAAGAGATCATAATTTTACACACACAAGAGCAGTATTACAGCTTACACCTTTCTCATGAACATACATGTCTTTATCATGGAATGCCATTTAAACTTCATTGAACATGCTTACAGTTTTGAACTCTTACAGGGTATACATATTTAATTACGTCACAAAAAACCACATTGTTTTACTGGTTTAAGCAATGTTTCTTGTTAAGTGTTTTAAAGATTTGTTCTTGTGGTACAGACACAGGCATTTTTCTTCTCTAGAAGTTAATAGGAAACAAATCTATAAAGTTCATTTTCATTTCAAAATGGAAATTAGGTTACACTAATTTTCCCCTTGAATTTCAATCTGTGATCATAAGAAAGTAATACGATGTTCCTTCATGTTTTTCTGAACTACATTTTCTGATGTAAAATTGCTTCTAGTGTATAAATCAACAGTTTCTAACAGTATTGAGTATTATTTTTACTTTTAAGAATAAAATATTTAGGATTTAAGTTTTTCGGACCTTCAGAATGTTTGAGTTACTTTACAAGATTTGAAAATGAGGACAAATTATGTCAATGATGTAACACAAAGAATTCAAAATGAAAATTTAATTAATTATATCTCTGTTTACTTATTGTAATAATGGAAAGAGTTGATAAGAGTAAATCTTCCCATTTCAGTTGTAGTTTCTTTTTTGAAATCTTGAGGTAATTGACAAATATTAAATAATTTTTTTTCTTATATTCCTAGTTTCAAAAGCCAGAAAATTTGCTCAGAGATGTTAGGAAACTTATTTAATGCTTCACAGCCAACTAGTAGCAGAACTGACAATAAAATGTCCAAGCTCTTTAATCATTAGATTATACAAATATTTCTCCCAAAAGGGACAACTTCCCTGTAGCATATGCAGACAAAACTGCACTTTACATATTTAAGTCTGTTCCAGTAATAAATCTAAATATTTTGTATGCTTTCCCTTAATCTTTATTCTGTCTGTAATGTGAAAGATTCTCATCTTGCAAAGATTTTCACAAAGTCCTACACAGCATGAACGATTACAAGGAAGTTGCTGGAGAAGCTCTCAAAGAGTAAAGCTCAGCATATGTAAATCTTTTATAAACAAAGCCATACTTTCAGTACCTCTGTCTTCTTCTATGTGCTGCAAGTGACTTATTCTTTGCTTTTTATAGACAAGTTTTCAGAAAATAGCTATATTATATTGAAATAGTAAATAATATTTAATTAATTCCATTGAATTAGAAATTAAAGTGAAAAGCCTACTATACATAACTGTATTAAATCAAATGAGTTTACCATGATAAGTACTATTATATCATGTGACTAATGAAGACAGAATAAAAGACAGGATGAAATTCTGGTGAAATTTTATTTCCACTTTGAAAGCAAATGAAGCCTTACAAAGTTTTTTATATCTCCATTGCTAATATTAGTGCAGAACTGATAAGAAGTATTCAACTATTATTCTGGAGCAGGAGGGTGACACAGTAAAGCAGCTTTTCTCCTATCTCACAAAATATGTTCCAGTCTCCAGATCCTCCCATTTCTAAAAATTCTCGGTGCCCTGATGTATATCTGATTCTGTATAGATAAAGGAAAGTTCAGTCAGGGCATGCTGACCTAAAGCTCACTTGGTATCAAACAGCTATTCAATCTTTCTGCTTTTGTGGGTTAGCTAATCCTGTTAATTCCCCCTTTTTAGTTAAAAGCTAATTGTGTCACCCTGACATGATCAGACCTGCTTCTGAAGAGATGGACACCTGCCTCTTGAAGAATATAGCACTGAATTCCACGTTTAGGAAAGCAGACATCTATTTCATGGACTGTGTTTTGAAAAAAATAGCGTCATACTAAAAATACCGATCCACTATGTGGAAACCTAAGTTTCCCCCCAACTTTGGGAGCATTTGAAGACACCTAGCAGAAGAGTAACCTGGAGCTCCCAACAGCACTCTCTTGAATGAGATTTACGTTAGATGAGCATTGAATGAAGAGCAAAAACTCTTTGACCACCCAAACAACTGACCTAGGTACTAAATAATAACCACTTTTGCTTTTAGGGTTTTTTTGGCTCCATGATGACTGGTTACAGGAAAGGCTTTGATTCAGTGTCAGGTTACTAACAGCACAGATTGAATTTTTCCACTTTCAGGAGAAATGCTTCAATGAACTAGATTACTATGTGAAAGGTGGGCAGTGCTGTCCCTATGCTGCTTTATTATATTGCTCTATTTCACATCCCTCTTCAGAAGAGGACTCATCTTGTACATACCTACAGGACCATTCTCTCATGTCTGTGTTCCCAGCAGTCAATGGAGAGTGGATGTCTAAGGAACAATTAATTACTCTGTGCTTTTAGTAAAACCTTCATCCTTCCTTGGACATTACAGGGGTTTTAGGAGATTATTTTAGGTAGGATGGATCATTCCCGTTTGGGAACACATCTAACATTTTAGTTAGTCAATGAAAAATAATTGCTTCAACAGTCACCTAAAACTGGATTCCGAGATTTCTTTGTTGCAGCAATATAGATCTTCTTATTCTGTGTTTACATCCAGAAATACACTAAACTAAAATTGCATTTTAACTAGAATCTCACTGTAACTATGGTTGCAAAATTACTACTTCAAGATTTCATTGAAAATAGAGATTTCAATGAAAATAGAAAAAAAATAATTGGGACATCTATATATATACAGAGAATAAGATCAGTAGAATCATAGTGCTAATTTTGGAAAATCTTTAGTTTCCATATTATTTAATGAAGTAAAACTGAACTTCCAAGTGTGACCCAATTAATTAATGTTTAAAATTAGTGTCAATTTAGAATTTTTTTAAAATTCTAAAAATATTTAAGTTGCCTCTTCCTCAATAGTTTTGGCTATTGATTTTGGCTATTGATTGCACCACACAAAAAAATTATTGGTGTGAAACTCTTATATGAAACTAACCTAATGTCAATATTCTTTGCATTCTCAGTATTCCTGTCTCTGTATTTGTTTTGTGTGGTTGATATTTTTATGCATATTTTAGCTACCAGATGATAGCATGCTCAGAAATGGCTTCTGTCCTTTTTGGAATGGAGGTTTACGTTAATATTTCTTTGCCAAACATCTTTCTCTTTCAACTTTGTTCTTGTGAGCTCTATTTTCATTAGGACAAGATCAGAATATAAAATGCCAGAGTGTATCCATCTAAACACTCTGTTGTTCATTTCACAATGAAAGCATTGTGAAATGCTTTCCTAAAAAGGCACTGGAAAAGATTTTGAAAGGAAATTAGGGCTTTTTATTTAAATTTACCAGATTTAATTATTTCATATTTAACAACAAAACTGATTAAACCATTTAAGAATTTAAAGGAGTCATGACTGTTAATATTAGTACAGCTTTAGTTTCTACATATAAAAGTACTTTTCAAGACAAGAATAGAAAAAAATGTACTGTTGTGGTACAGCAAATTACTAAGCAATCTTTCAGTTCCTAATATTGTTAGCTTCCTATAGATGTTACTTTTGACATAAGTAACGTTAGATATGATTTTTTTTAATTATTACTATTTTTTTTAAAAAATACAGCTATTGGTCATTTGAAATTCTGTTTGCATTTTGTGTAGGGTATGCTGGTTTACTTACTCCTTAAAGATAAAAACAAAACAGAGGTATTTTACATTATTGTGAATTAATTAATCAAAATATGTAGACTGCTTTATGGCATGTGCCCTTAATCACTGATACAGAACTTCTGTGGAAACTTATCATTTTGAAGTGTTAGATGAGAAGCAGGATAGAATAGACTTCCTTTAAAGGATGGCATAACAGTGTCTTTTAGATATAAGCATATCAATTTTGAAAGGACAAAGCTGTGACCTAAAAGAATGAAGGAAGAATACTGATTTATAATATATGTCTCAAAATGGGCAATCCCAAAGGGAAGGCTATAGAATATATGTATCTTCTCTGGCTTATGTCACTTTGTTCATTCGATACAACCATAAAAATCACACAATAAGGCACAGACAAAATCCCTGCACCTGTAAATTTCTAAATGATGCAGTCGCTCTCATACTAGTCATGAAAATTATTGCATGAGACCAAGTCAGAGTCTGAGCCAGGAACTGAATGTAGTTGGTTCCAATTGATTTTAATGTGTGGGATATAAAATGATCCTTAATTGATCTCTGAAAATCATAAACATATTTTTATATAATACATATGGGGTTGGGTTTTTTTTCTTTTTTACTTGTTTGGTTTTAAATCTAGTTCTGTGCTAGTTACTGTATAGTCTCTAGCACTTTGAGTACATTTGTTGTACTAGTTTAATACAAAGATGAAGACGTTATTTTTCATTTACATACATAGCTTCACAGTATATTGGAAGTACTCATTCGTTACTTCTCCAGCATAGATGCAGGTTTCAAAGTCACACTTGGGATACCGTTCTCCAATATTACAGGGTATCCAAGCTATGTCCTTCATATCCTTTTAAACATTTCTTTCCACATTTTGGTTTTCTCACTTCATTCTAACGTAAAACCTCTGTTAGCTCAAGGGACTGATCCTGTAATATAGAAGCATTTGTTTTCAAATGGCCTTCTTGCTGTTCAGTGATCTGTGTGAAACAAACCAGTGGCTGAAATTCAATTCCTGCAGCACAACTGCACCACAAAAAGTAAAACTATTACCAATTTCACTGGGATATCTTTCTATTAAGCAACTTGCGATACTATTACCTCTTTGCATTACTCTCTACATGCACAGAGCACTACAGCCATGACTATTGTCAATCTGTCAACCTACAAAAGCGCTGCATTAGCTTTGTAATAATTATATGTCTAATATTAATTGTCTGGCAGCCCTTGATCAACCTTTGTATGCAGGAAACTGTAAGATAACATAAAGAATGTCACCAAGCTCATTTCTAAGTTTCTGCTATCAAAATTACTTGTAGCATTATCCCTTGGGACATCCACTGAATCCAGATCCCTTCTTCAGAGACAGTTGTAGACCTTCAAGAGCACGGTAAATGCTGCATCCCTTGGAGTGTCAATAGACTACTCCTCTGGCACAGCCCAGGTTTGCAGTCTTCATAATGACACTGTGCCCTAATGGTGTTAGTGGAGTGGATTCCTCAGATACCTCAGGCATTTAGAATAGCATACAAAATAACCATTTTAAGTGATATAATCTCATCTCATCTGACTCTTCTTTTCCATGCAAAGTTTTTGAAGAAGTGATTTTTATTTGGTGCCTTCTTTGATATCTCTCTGCTTTTATGTTAATCTTAAAATAAGTGGTTTTTTTGCTGTGGGGATCAGCATGGTTTTGTTTTCTAAATAGCAAACAAAATATCTTGAAACTTAGTATAAAAAGGGATGGATATTGAGATGGCATTATAATATCAGAATTCCAGACATAATCATTGGCTTTAATTTTTTTTTTTTTTCTGCTTAGTTTTAAGTTAGTCAGTCTGCAAACTTCCTGAAGGCTTGTATTCCTTAATCTAGAAAGGTATTAACAGTTCAAAGTTTATTTGGCTTCAGTGATGAAGTATATATCTTGAAGGCAGTTTATCATATATGGGTTTAAAGATTTATAGATTCTTTTTTGTTGATAAGTTACACAGCATAAAACATGCAATGAAAAATTACTTCACTGTGACTTCTGAACTATTCTGTCAAAACACTTTATCACTCAGCTATTGGGAATAGCTTTGCTGCTGTGAATTAGCCCCTCCCTTCTCTCTTCTCCACTTTAAAGTCTCATGATGTGAAAGGGTGAATGTTGCCACATTAGTCATCATCAAAGAAAAGATTAAAAGCTTAATATAACATATAATGTGAGATACATCAGGATGCCAAGTGCTATTTTAGCAATGTTAAAAGGAAATCATTTTCAATTGCTTAAGTACAGGATAGAAGCAGTTCAGTAGCAGTATAGCACAAGGCAGCCTGAAAGCATGAGTTTGAGTTAGTTGTGTTCGTGTCAGTTTTGGAACTTAGCGGTTGTATTTAATAGACTCAGAATAGTTTATATATCAGTCATTAATTACATATCTCTGTAACATGAGTTGGTCTTGTGATTTTCTTTTTCCTTTTTTTCTGACCATTCAAAATGCAACTAACATAAGTAACACAGCCACATTATTTTTCATACTGCCATTAACATAATTGAAAGTCCGATATTGGAAACTGTATTGTCCTTGGCCCAATTGCTTTAAATTACATTCTCAGTTATGATACTGCAAACTAAATACTGATATTGTATTCAATATTGTTTTTTTTCTTTCTAGCAGAATTACAAAAAATGTACATGAGTTAACAGGGTTGGAGAAATACAGTAGGAGTGTAACAAGACCCTCTGAGGAAATTATCTACCTTCTGTGATTCCAAATTTAAGGAACTTTGAAGAACCCAGGAAGAATATAATAACTTCTCAGTGTGTATAAGTCTTGGAGATCCAAATCTATAATAATTTTCTTTGTGTTTTTCACTCTACAATAATTTCCTTTTTCCTTATTTAATCCAAGTACTGAATTCAGATATTTTAAGAGAAAGACAAGTTAAAAGGTTTGTTTCCTGCAAAGATTTGGTAATTGAAAGTATTATATCTGAGTGTCAAGATTCTTATTTAGAAGCCTAGAAATAATCAGAGGAGATATTCAGAACATGTTCTACAAATTGAAGTATTATGACTGCTGTGGAATGACGACTTAAGGGAGTACACATTCACATCACTTGCTAACAAGGACTGCAAGTCCCTAGGACTGAAGCTAGTCAATAAAGAGAAGCACTCCCGATGTCAGCAAAGCATATTTTTTCTAACAGAGTTACTTTTATTTAAAGCAAAGTATTTCAAACCTGTAACTTGATAAAAATCATAGGGCTGCTACACCATCCCAGTTTTCTCAAGTGGAAGGCAGTGTCTTAGAAACCTACTGCCTTCAGTGTTGTTTTGTACTAGTATACAACTTCAACAGGACACGTTGATGATAACTGGTGCAGTAAACTGGAAAAGACATTGAGCCTTTTTATGGAACATCTGTAACTAAAATGCTTCATGAATATAATAATATTACTTTCTATCATCCTATAATTTGTTTATAGTATTAGTTCCTTGTTTGCTGTGGGATACCCTACAACCTTCTTGTATTTAGGATGTGGCACCTTTTTCTCTCCCTCTTCTGGGAGAAACAATTTTTTTGCTGATTTTTTAAAGCTTCTTAGAAAAGTTAAGTGCATACCATTAAAATAAAAAGCACTCAGGCATGGGCTTTAGCAGTCACACAAAATTGCCCACATTTTTGCTATTAATGCAGGCCATGGCATATTCTTAGCCCATGCAGACTACCATTTTCCAGTGTAACACATGGACAGCTTCGGGTTTATCTGTTAGAACTAATCCTAACAAGCATTTTGAATGCCCTCCCCTATTAGAGAGGGGAAAGAAAATATAGGCATGATGTATGTACATGAGCTGAATGGGTAAGGACACACCTTGTCAGTTGTACCCAGAATCAAAGAACATTTTCTAGACTGTATTAATAACTAGAACTCCTGTTGTACTTTCAGTAAGTAAGTTTGCAGATGACACCAAAATAGGTAAGAATGTTGATCTGCTTGAGGGTAGGAAGGCTCTTCAGAAGGACCTGGACAGTTTGGATTGATGGTCTGAGGCCAATCATATTGGCTTCAACAAGGCCAAGCACCAAGTCCTGCATTTGGGCCACAACAACCCCAGGCAACCTTACAGGCTTGGGGAAGAGTGGCTGGAAAGCTGCTCAACAGAAAGGGACCTGGAAGTGTTGATCAACAGTCAGTTGAACATGAGCCAGCAGTGTGCTCAGGTGGCCAACAGCATCCTGGAATGTAGCAGGAATGGTGTGGCCAGTAGGAGTAGAGAAGAGATTATTCCACTGTAGTTGGAACTGATGAGGCCACATCTTGAGTACTTTGCTCAGTTTTGGGTGTTGCAGTATAAGAAAGATATTGAGGTACTGGAGGGAGTCCAGAGAAGGGCAACAGAGCTGGTAAAGGGTCATGAGAATAAGTCTTATGAGGAGCAGCTGAGGGAGCTGGGGTTGTTTGGTCTGAAGAAAAGGAGGCTGAGATAAGACCTTATTGCTTTCTGCAACTAGCTGAAAGAAGATCGTAGAGAGGTGGGTGTTTGTCTCTTGTCACAAGTTACAACTGATAGGACAGGAGGAAATGGCATCAAGTTGCACCTGAGTCTTCTACACTGGAAAGTTTATCGAAGACTGGAACAGACTGTCCAGCGAAGTGGTTGAATTGTCGTCCCTGGATGTATTTGAAAGTTGTCTAGATATGGTGGTCGGTGTTCAAGGATATGGTGTAGTAGTGGCCCTAGTAGAGTAGATTGAGCTTGATCTTAAAGGGCTCTTCCAACCATAGTGATTCTGTGATTCTGTGATTATTTGTATTAATATGAAAAGTAAAAACAAGTTGTGGATGCCTCATCCTTGAAGTGTTTAATACCAGGCTGGATGAGGCTTTGAGCAGTGTGACCTAGTGGGAGGTGTCCCTGACCATGGCAGGGGAGTTGGATCTAGATGACCTTTAAGGACCCTTCTAACACAAGCCATTCTATGAATCTATTACCAGTTGTTGCATAATACATTTCCATGTTAGCAATTTGTTCAATATTTGCTTGTTAATTCTTAAAACTATTTTAGAACACTGTACCAGTGGCATTATTCCTGCAAATAAGCTATTCAATCATTTCATTTCTCTGTTCTCAGGAATTTGTTTGCAAACAAATTTCTATGAATGTATTCACAACACATTTACTGAAGAGCTGAAATATACAATATACTTAATGCACAGAATACATTTACTGAACAGATAAAACAAAGTACGATTTATGTCTCAACTAGTGTGGTGTGCATTAGCACAGAAAAATATGACTAGTGATTTATTTTAAAAATAATCAAGGATATACTACAACAAAAAGAATCTCTGCGATAAAGAGGAGTGTTATTGTAGCAATGGTTTACTGCCCATATGTTGTTTAACAGTATGCTGATACAAATGCAAATGCACTGATGTGTGTTATGAAAGCCATGTCCTTCTGCCCTTCAGTTAAACCTGTGATTCTATTTCCATTTTATAATGATGAATTTGAGGTATCACTAATTTCAGTGGGTGGAATTTAAAATCTCATTGTAGAAGAAAGAAAATGAAAGACGTCTTCTGTATGTATCCTTTTGTGAAAATCTCCTTATTCTCTAATTGTCATGAACTTTAAGCTTGAACTTAAAATGTATGGGGTTGTCACAGAGGTACCCACAATACAAACAGCAGCCACTATCCAAAAATAGAGTTTATTGCAACCATGGTTACCAGTACTCCTTTTGACTAAACACGTGTTCAGATTTCTGTTGGGAGTTAACACACAACGAATTCCTAACTTTAAGGAATGACAAATGAAATGGGCAAACCCTCACTCATAAAGGGGAAACCTCCCACACCAGAGTGCCCAAAATACCACTCACCCAAAAGAGAGGGCAAGGCTCACTCAATCCACCGAGACTCCCTTTGGCGTGTCCAAAGGAAGGGTTCAACTGCCAGGCCTGCTGCTCTGCGAAGAACCAACTCAGCTGGCTTTTAGGCAGGACCCCATTTGTACACTCATTGAGGGGTGCACTGTGGTCATTCTCAGTGGCTAAGGGACAAACCCAGATGCCGCAGATGGCCGTGCGAGACACAGAACACAGCACACCAATGTGATGCTCTGAATGTTCAAACTTTATTAACTAACAGCGAGGCTTTTATAAATCTTCTATTCTCGTACACACGCCCCGGTCAAAGCTAATTGGTAACATACGTTATTCACACAAGGGACACGCAGATCACTGTTCCCTCCAATTGGCCACGTCTTATCTATCTTACATAGCCAGGTCCGTCTCCCACATTCTGCTCTCACGGCACGGTTCCTCTGTTCTCACGGTGAGGCTCCTCTGTTCTGGATGTTTGCCCACAACACCCAGACAAAACATGGAACAGCCCAGACAGGCCCAAACCCTGAGCCTGTTTACTCAAGGGTCCAGACTCTGAGGCGCCGGTTAAGTGAGGTGCAACTGAATGGCCGAGGCCTCAAACTGCTCAGCACAGCCTGTGTGTTCTGTCTGTTTTGTCTGTGGGGGACGCTGTACCCGCCACTAGGGTTGAATTCAAAAGCAGAAATTGAACACGAATGGATGAAAGTTTATTATATTTTACTTGAGAGAATTCGTATTTGACACCTCATTCTCTAAGGAGCTAATGTGATACTATGCTTATACTTCTTCAGTTGAGGTATTGCTGGCCATTAAGAAAAGTATTTCCTGAATCAGCAATAATTTCAATCCACTAATTGGGATAAATCAATAGAGATATGGTTGGTTTTTTTCAAAGGATGGCTCAGCCAAAGGGCATTCTTAATAAAGTTGGACTTCTCCCTTATAAAAACGTTGCAGAAAATGGGATAGAAACCAATGGATTTCTGTGTGATTTGGTAGTAAGAATATCTTTCTTTCACAAATTCTATGAATACATTTAGAAAGTAGTGTAAAAATAAAATGTCTGTTACATTCTGTAATAGAGGAATTCTTATTCCAGCAAGTTTTAAATAACATGCTACTTCACAAATCATTATTTACATGGCAAATAAAATTATTCCTGTATTATCATCTCAACATTTAAAATCATTTTGTAGGGCGAGTTTATTTAGATGGGAAGTTTACAGTAAGGAATTTGTCCAGTCAATAGATCTAGCAAGAGAATCACTGTTTTCAGTGATGATTCCCACATTTCCATAAATCATTTGCACTTCAACTGATAAACAACTTCAGTATGGATTTAGGGCCTAGGGGATTAACTGTGACTGGAAACATGCATTTTCTTGCTTAACTCCTTGTTTACTTTTCTGTGTGGCTTGTTAAGTAGGCTGAGTCTGCACTAATCCTTCAGTATGTACTTTTCACAATTCCTGTCAGGGAAGGGATAAGGATGAACATAATCAGTGGTGTCACTGGCACTTCTTATGAATAACAATCTGTTGTTCCTCTGATACTCTGTAGGGGAAATTGGTAAAAAAATTAACTGATTCCATACTAAAGAACTCAAATACTTTATAACCTGCAGCAGTTTTCCCATTTTAGGCACCAGGTGCTTCCTGTTATTTTCTGATTTGATGATTAATAAATTCATGTAGTTTTGATGAGACTGGAAAGAAATTTGAGAAGGATTTGAGATTTTGACTCAAAAAAAATAAATAAAAAAAATAGCCGGTGTTTGCTAACCTGAAGTAATTGTATGATCTTGCATCTAGGAAGAATTTTTAGCTTCCTTACATTTTATGTTTTCAAAGCAAATTCTACCTTTTGTTTTCCTACATAGCATTTTCTTTAGACATAAAAATGTATGTGAAGAAGGAAAACATATTTTCTTGAATCTAAAAATATTTATCTTCTCAATAGTTGTAAGATATTTTTACCACAAAATAAATTCTGCAGGTAAATATTACACAGGAGAAGTGAAACAGCAGGTGAAAAAATAAGGACTCTTAGCAAGCAGATGATGGTGCAGCATACAGTAAAAAATGTTCATGTACCCCAGAAAACAGGAGTAATAATAGTTTTGAGATCTGTTCTACTTTACAGTGAACTATGAAACAGAGAAACAATCATTCTGAAGGAAAACCCACAGAGATGCAAGGAAGTGCTGAGGCTGAATAAAGTGTTAAGCTAGAAAGAGACTCAGTGCTGTAGCTCCATAAAACCTACATATTTCTCCCCAGGATAGGCAATCTGTCAGACTCTACAATTGAGACTTCATGATTACTGATAAGTTATATGCAAAGGAAAATAAACTATGTGTCCAGAATATTTGTGCATGAATCTTCATGGGGAGAACCTCTAATAAGGAGTGAGAATCTCTATAAGGATCTGAATTCTTTACAAGGTATTTCTTGATGGATCTTTATAAAACTACATCAAACATCAGCATAGCATTAAAAGGAATTTATAGAACTCTCAATTCAGTGTAATTCTCATGCATACAGTATGTAGTCATATGGCAAATTCCATAATATAGCTTACTTCATATTTAAAGCTATTAACTTTCCCATTTTTTTATCCTTCCACCATTGTGTTTGGAAGGTTGCTTTAAAAGCTTGCTTTTCTCACTATTAGAGATTTCTTTTTTCTCTTGCTCTTACTTTAGCATTTGCCACAATATTTAACTGACTGGTTTAATTCAAATCCAAAACCTTTGGAAATAAAGCAGCAATAGACAAATGATATATAATTGTTACTAGTTTCACAGTTGATGTAACACATTCAAGGTGGGAGACCAGGGGGGTGACAGGAAATATGATGACAACTCCTAATTGGCTTTAGATGTCAAGAAAACCCAACAGCTTGGTCTAAAGCTGCATGTTTGGTTATGTCATTGGTGGTAAAGCTAAACATTTAATTTAGAAAACAGTAAATAGTTAAACCAAAAAGTACAAGGACGAAGTGACTTCAGATAGGGACACCTGACATTGTGTCAAGGGCTCAGTCTGAGGCAGATCCCTTACTCCTAAGGGACAAGCCACCAGGCTAGACTTGGACAGGTTCATTCTTTTTCTGGTCTTCCTATGCCCTGTTCTACTTTCAATTACTTTGTTGCAAACATGTGCATCAGACTTGCAGTGAACCCATCTGAAGGATGGTTGTTAGACAGAGTGATAGAGAGTAGCTTACGTACACATTTCTCAGGTGTAGTCCCTTTTAGAGCTGTTGTAAAGATCCACAATGCATAGCACTTAATTACATACATCAAATGTGGTTTCAAACCAGTGTTCGAATAATGTAAGGGCTATGGCACAGTCCATCAGAGTGATGGTCTTACATCACATCGCCACACACAGGTTATGTTTTAGAGAGAATTTGATTTTTACGCCAAGAACAAGGCTAGGTGAGCTAACATTTATACAATGTGGGTAATAAGGGAAACAGTGTCCAGAGAGAACTGGGCATCTGTGATTTGACTGGTATATTCAAATGGCAAAGGAGTTTGGTCCTCTTAGTGGCTCCTCTGCAACTTTCAGGAAAGTGACAAAGAAGAAAAAGATGATAGCATGATGGTGCCAGGTACACAGCAATTGCACAATCACATAGAAAGGATTAAAGTATCATGGCCACGTTTTCTGTAAGGTAAGCATTATATTGTGCATTTGCTACATTTTCATTATTTCGTGACTACTCTTCTACTCTTCAGTAGAAGTTTGTGTTTATACACAATTTTGATTTGCTTGTATGGGGAAGACATTTAGTCCAACATAGTTGTTTTGCCAGTTGCGTGTAATTTTCTTCAGCTTCTAAATATGGGTCAAGATATTACAGCTATTTGTCAAGAGGACTATTGAGCACCTTGAGACAGAGGTGGTTCCTGGTTGCCAACAGATGTATCTGGTTTTCAGTCTGATGGTAATCTTAGACTTAGTTATAACCAGTATTTGCTTTTGTGGACATGCACAACCTGGCAACACACTGACAAACCACTTGGAATACTCTGAGGCAAAATGTTGTGGAACTGCTTTGACCTGTCATGATCAAACATGCAAGGATGGAAAAGGCGAGGTTCTCATGTAACTAATTCATTTCACATGGGACTCACAGATAGCATCTGGCCTGTGGAAAAGACTGTCAAATGTCAAGAAAGGGACAAACTACTACAGTTCCAGTTTGAGAAAGGTAGTAACAAAATGTCTGGAGAATTAGAACTAGAAATCTCAACTGAGTGAAAAGCTAATGGTGACATTTTTATAGGGAGGAAAATCTAAATTGGGTTAAACCACATGCAGGAACAGGCAAATATATCTGAAACATCAGCAGAACACTGGCTTCTACTTTTCACAAGATGTTCTGAGGAATGGATACTGCACAAACGTAACTTGCAGACTGTTGAACTGTGTTATATGGGCAATATAGAAGACATAGCTAATTCTCAAGTAGTTTAATTGGATAATGAAAGATCTTTTATGTAATAATAACTGAATGAGAGATTCAACTGAACTGTTCTTGTGGTAAGAACTGAAAGGTTCAATGAACTCTTCTCATTTCCTTCAGCACTAAGCAGTCTCATGATTGGAGTAGGATCGACCACTAATATTTATGCTTCAAAAACTAAATTAAGTCTGAAAACTGGTTTTAAAAATCAAACTTGTAGACACTGTTAATCCAGATAGAAGAAAGATCCATCAGACTGGTAACAGCATGAAGCAAACAAGAATGTGAAGATATGTCCGAAAAGCAAAACATATCACTTCTTTCTAGATCTGAGTGGCTGTGGCACATTCATGGGAAAAAAACTCTGCTAGTTAGTTTTTTTCCACCTTAGTTATCCGGCAAAGGCCTACTATGAAAAAACACAGTCACTGTCACTAAATCATAGAAATATATATTTCAGAATCAAAAAATAAGTATGTCCTTCCTTGTGCTATGTAGTGTACCATAGGAAGGATTTACAAATATATATTTGAAATGAAGAAATTAAAGTGTGAGGGCCCTAGTAACCCAGAAACTGCACAAATTGAATGATAAAGCTATAGAAAAAATGCTTTTATATCTAGTCTTTTTTTTTGTTGAAACTATGACTACTGCAGTATCATGGAAAATGTAACAGCATAAGTAACTGCAATATGCCATCCTTCAGCAAGTACCCTCTGTATAAAATTGAGAAAGAGAACGTGTATGACCTATCAAGCAAATACAGAAAAAACACATACACTATGTAAGAGACACAAAGTATTTTTAAATATAGGCACAGGCCCTCCCCTGTGCCTCTCAAGTTACCCAGCAACTCATAAGGCTGTTGACAAATGTACATAATCTATCGTAGTATCAAAAAATGCAATATTCATCCATTTGCAGATCCCAAGAGCAGCTGACAATTGTCCTTGTTTGAGTGACACTTCTGCCACTTCTGACAGAACTGAATGTTCATGGCTAATCACATATTTTATCCATAGGTCTCTGTTCCAAAATAACTTTGTTGTTTATGGGATTCATGTAGGTGTGTCCGTGATGCTGCTGATACACATGGTTGTTTGTTTTTTTCCAAGTCTGAGTGAAATGTTAAGCAAATGTTTCAATACTTACAATGACTTGAGGACCTGGTAAGATACTATTAGGAACATTAAGATTATGGTATTGGGAGGTGAAAGTTGGTCTAAAGAGTTGTAAACAGTATATACCTGCCGTTTATACCAAGGTTTAATTTCTCCTTTCTGGTATGTGTATTTTTATGTTTTATTCTTCAGTTTCTGGCATGTGTACCCCCAACTAAATTTTATCGCTTTGGATAATTGACAATGGACTATGTCTTTAGACAGCTAGTTAAGAGCTAACCAACACTTGCATCACTTTTAGTTGCCTTGTATAAACATTTCACTTTGTAATGGAAGAATATCTTTCCCAGAAAATAAAAGTACAACTTACTTTCTCTACATTCTTTACTATCATTACCACATTCTGTGATAAGCATGGAAAATGTATCATCAGTATCTATGCTATGTTCTCACAGAAACTGAACAAATCTTTTGTACAAGCCTCCTGATTTTCTGTGCATCACAATTGTGAAAAAAAAAAAAAAAAAATCAGATAAACAAATGCCTGCACTTTCACGAAAACAAAACAAAGCAACAAAAACTCCTGAAAGCAAAACAGCAGAAACTGTATTTTCTAACGAGGAATTAAGCTCTCATTTTTAATATGACAAATGGCACATACTAACCCAAAGTGCATGATAACCAGGTAGCAGCAATTAACCCTGTCAATATGAGAGAAATACATAGCGCATTTTAAAGCACAGCAAAAATCTTTGTACATCATCCATCAGAAGTTACTTTTAATTTATTCAATAGGATGCTATGGTTAATAACAAACACGTTCTTTTTTAATATCCTACAGCTCTGAGATGTGCCTAAAGCCTCAGCAGAGATATTCGCCTGATAATATAAAGTTCATGGTTTATTCAACCATGGCAGCTGTTGTAAACCCTAGGTTGTCATTTATTTTCCAGCTCTTGAAAAAGATTTATAATCTTAGTTTAAATGCAACACATATTTAGCCCTCCTGCAGCAAAAAGAGTCACACTGACACATTACTAGACCCAGAAAAAGAAAGGGGGAAATGTCTTCATAATAATAAAGAAACAAAGTGAAAATAACTGGATTTAACTCTTTTTTTTGTTTGTTTTCTTTTTAAACATCTTTTCTAAATTCTTAAGTGAAGGAAGGAAAAAAAATCCTCATGTCTTCCTTTTTCCTTAGTTAGAATCGTTTTTTTCTGGAAATCTGGGACAGGCAAATAAAGTCGGAAAATTTAAGACCATACAATGATGCAATTATGCTTATCAGTTGATTGGACTGAATAAGTATAACCTTCTCTCCAAATAACGTGGTCCTAAATTTTTTAATTTTAGAAGTTGACACCAAAGTGTACATTTTATCTAAATGATCAACATCCCAATTACTCATACCTACCAAAATATCTCATGTTTCATGAGAATATGTTTTTTCCAAATTTTTTCCCAGGAGCAACCATTTTACAAATATACTATAGGCAAATCCATGTTGATACTGCACGGGCCTCTAACTCCATACCTAAGCCACTTTTTCTATTCTATTTCTAGAACTATTTCTAGAGGGTTTTTGCTACTGCAACAATTTCCTTGCTGTTAACAAGCCAGCTTTATGTTAACATTGTTACATATCTGACTCCAAACTAAATCCATCCTGTTCCTGCACATAAATGAGGGTTCTGCTTCTGCTGTAGAATGCTTTATAGTGGCTTCTCTAGGATTTAAAGTATATTGAGCTACTATCAGAATGATTTACTTATTGCTGTAAAGTACTGAAGAATATGTTTTAACGAGGATTTTCTCTGTCCTTCTAAGCCATGGAGAGATGTGTTCAAACTCATAGTGATTCAGAATGCATATTGTCATTCATTAGAAAAATGCAGAATAATTTCCATATCTTAAATAGATTTTTTTCCCTGATTTTAATTATGAATTAAGCCTCCATTATCTTCTCTGATGGAAAATTTTAAAGGAGTAAGGAAATATTGTCTTAGACCACTTTAAATGGGCGGGCTTTCTTAAACCTCAAAGGAAAGGTTTAACTTGAGAAAAAATATACCTCACTGGAAATAATAAATGTTTGTGCATGACTGATGATATAGGCCAAAATTTGGTACCTGCAAAACAGGTAGCATACTATGAGCAGTCATTACAATACTTAAGCAAATCCATTACTGTGTACTGAATGATGCATTATTTATCATTCTTTCAAATCTTGGCCCTATAGTTTTGAATGACTAGATGTATCAATTTAAAAATAGTAAACTTTTATGTATTTATCAACCAATTTATTGCATTATGACATGCTGTTGAGTCTAAATATATGAAAATGATAGCAGACACAAATAAGCATCTCTTAAAGAAAACAGTATATCCTGAAATACTAGCCAACATGTGGGAACAGCAGTGCTCTTACAGACTGCTCTTCATGCAGAAGCCCCTGTCCCAGTGAAACTTCAGCAGGGCCAGTCCCATCTGCACAAAGCTCTGCCCTGCCTGACCACCCACAGCCCCTGTCCCAGCCCAGACTTAGCCTGGCCATGTCCTCAGGGAGGTGACCAAAGCCCAGGGCCAGGGCTGACCCAGTGCCTGATGTTGCTAGATGGGGTGGTGGGACAGGCCCTGGCTGCCAGGCTCTGCCCTCACACCCCACGGGAACCTCCCACTGCTCGTAGCACCCCAGCAAGCAACCAGCACACAAAGTACCTAACAGAATAATAATTATCCTGACAGAGGGTAATCTGTATTTCACACTACAGGTTGTAATGACAGGATCCATAAACCTGAAAAATAGAGCTAATATGAGCAGATTTTTCATGTTTGTATTTTAAAAGGATAAATGTCTAGGCAGCCACCATATCAAAATTTCTCCAAAACACGTTATTTGCTAATACAACTAGATATGCTGCTATAGAAAATCCTCATGAATACTGACAGTGACTGTCAAATTTATTTTGGGTTCAGTAGCAAAAAAAAAATGCATAAAATAAAAGTATTTTAATGCAAAGAATAAGAACATGCTGAAGTATCTTTTCGATGTCTATCACAAGCTACAGGTATATAATTTTCACCTATATCCCTATTTACTCACTCTAAGCCAAACCAGATCCATCAATGTGAGTGACTCACCTCCTTACTCAGGCCAACAGAAAGTTGATATACAGTAAAACTTACTCTTCAGATGTACGCAGTAGCACCTCTGCATCTTCACATGCTTCCCTAGAAGTGCTATGGTTTAAATAATATTCATTATTTGACCATGCTTGGCTTCTGTGGAGCAGTAGCTCAATAAACATGTAAATTACTGGGTTTTGTATTCATTTTCAAGAGGTAGAGGTTCAATAGGTTGAAAGTGTAATGAACAGCACACAATAATTTCTCACTATGATTCTAAATTGGTTGCTTGCGTTTAAGCTTTTAAAAAGTTATTAAAGGCCTCTAGGTAAACTGCTCACTTCCAACGTCACTAGAGATTCTAGTTATGTTGCAGTACTATGAAAATTAGATCACTTAGGACCTCAGATATAAATATATGAGCCAAAACCATAGAACACACTCATGAAAAACTAGATTGTCACTGGCCTTTACCAGTTTAAAATAAGAAATATTTTCAGAAGGTTATTAAAGAATTTTATCAATTGTCAATGAATTCAGCTGCTTCCAAGTATTTTTCATCAAATTACTTTTTATCCTCATATAGATAAATTAAGATGAGTGTTTTACTGTCTGTCTATATGAAGCAGATTTTCTTATGTCTGGAGCTTCTTATAGTTCTTTTCTGAATCTACATGTAATTCCAGTATTTTTCACATATGCAGCTAGAATACATTCAGCAGGGCTGGAGCTAGTGATAATGTGATAAAGACACTTTCCTAGTGTTTTTTTCTCCAATATTATCTGGTTGCACATTTATATGCTACTTAGAACACCTGAATAAGAACTCTTTTTGAAGTGTTTATTGATAATATTCTCAATACAACAGACAGTTTTCTATCTTGCAAATGTGATTGTCATCATTTTTATTTTGGATCTTAGAAATTGTAGGTCAGTTTCTATGTTATATCTCATCTTTAGAAGGTTAGATTAGGTAAATATAGTACTTCTATCTTTACTCTGAACCTCTGACTGAAGACAACAGAGAAACCACAAGGAATTAGGATATGCTATGAAGGAAACACAAGTATCCATCCAGGTATATAGAACTACATACAACACTTCTTGCTGTATGAAATAATCCAAATACAATATAGGGCTTCTACAGCAGATATTAATAAATCCTATTCCAAAGACCACTTCGGCAAAGATGTCAGTGTTTGGGTTATAACATTGGGATTATAATCTGCGTGTAGCACAGGATTAAAATTCTGATAACTTCAGTCCTTCAATTGACCATGTGTGGAAGCCTACTGCATTCAGTAGATTTCAGTATATGCACAGTATCAGAACTTAATATGTTAAAGTAAGCAGGAGCCATAATTACCTGATGCTTTAAAGATGCAGCTACCGCCCAAGTCCCTAATGTGTCAAAGAAGTCTGTTTCATAGGTTTCCTATTTTCTTTCCTCCTGTACAGAACAATGAAGGAAGCAACAATCAAATCAGCCACACTCTTCAGTAAAAAAAAGCAAGAGGTACTTTCTGATTGATTCTACTCTTACCATCCTCCCTAAACAATTGTGGCCTTAGATGTTCTCCAAGTTTGAAATCAATATCAAAGCTTAGTGCACGTAAGTATTAGTTCTTATCTCTTGCTTGTCCAGTTTTGATTGTATGACAGTATTGTACAAGACAGCTTTTCTAGTGTCTTAATCAGTACATGCTGATTTCAGTGCTATCTTTTGCCATTTGTTTTTCAGGATGGCTATATTACTCTTTTTCTCTAAGGCATTCTGAATTAACCTCCTATTGTATATATTATCTCCCTCATTTTCTGTTACAAATTTTTATATACATTTGATATCACTTTTCTTCCTTCAAACTTTTTTCTTTTATTTTTTTTTTATTACTGAGTAACATGTTTACTTTCAAAATCCTATCTCTTGGTTTTGTTTTTTTTCCTGGATCTGAAGCTATAGATTCACTATATTTTGGAAAAAACAAAAACAAAACCATTTTTTCAGAATTATCATTTCCTGACTATGATTAGCTAAAGAAAAATATATAAGTTGGTCTTTACAGATCCGCTATATTTTTGCCCCTCATACACTGCATTTTTACTGTATTGCTTTGAAATATATGATTCTCCATGTTAATCAGTACATCATTCAGGTATTCTATTCAATACAAGTGTTTTTCAGTTCCTTCCCTGAATTAGCAAAATAATTGTCTTGCATTTTTTAGTCAGCTGCAGGTATCGCATTACTGTAGGTTGAATTTTAGTAATCAACTACATTATTTCTACATAGTCATTGGATATCTCAAAGGGATTCTGTGAAACATGATTAATGTGTTTGAAATATATGGGGAAAAATCAAATGGAAACTAATGGAGAAACCTAGAAAAATTTAAGAGAAAAATAGGTAGATATCCGGTGTAACACTAGCATGAGTGAAATAAATAATCCTATTGTAAATAGTCTTACTATAAAGAACTGTAAATACTGTCCAAACAGATACTTGTGAAATAGAAATTTTTATTTTCATTCTACTTGGATTAAATGCTGAAAAGACTTTCCATCAGTGTAAGTAAAATAGTTTCAAAACCACCTACATGAAACCAGTGTAAATTCCATTTCCAACAAAAGTCTATGATATACCACTGCTGAATGAAAGTGTTATGCTCTTTCCCAGCTTTTCCTATATCAAATAGCAAAACTTTTTAATGATGGTGTGGTGGGTTTGACCTTGGCTGAGCACCAGGTACCCACCAAGTCGCTCTATCACTNAGAATCACTTTCAAAATTCAAATTTAATTTGTTATAAAATTTAAAGTTCAACAATGTTTAATACAAATGGAAGAGTGATTGTCCTCGGTTTGAATAAGATAGGGTTAATTTTCACTGGAATCTGGGAGGAGGGCACAGACAGGATAGATAAATGAATCGGACAAGGGGTTGTTGGATACCATACTGATGTCATATCTGTTATATAATGTCAGGGAGTGGGCTGGGAAAAGCATGGATTTATGTGGGACCTGTCAGGGCAGCACTTTCCTTGGTTCATTCTGAATCACTGATTTTGTGTATGGTTTCATTACTGTTACTGTTGTTACTTCTCCTTTTGCATTGTTGTATTAAATTATACTTATCTCGACGCATGGGATTTTGTACTTTTCTCCCTCTCCTCCTTTCCATTCAGAGTATGGAGAGGGGCAGTGTGTTGAGTGGCCATGTGGTACTCGGCTCCCAGCTGAGTCTAAACCATGACAGTGGTGATGACATGACCTAGTCAAAAATAGCATGTCAAAATCAATAGAAGATAATGATTGGTGAGGGATATAGGTGCATAATTACATCCTTGAGAGGTTTCAGAATATGTAAGGCTGTAAGAATAAAGACAAAACGAGAAGAAATTATCACTGTAAGAAATTAAGGTATTCCCCAACTATTAAAATGTCAATAAATCCTTTCTCTTGTAATTCCTTGGATTTCAGAAGCCTAGAGAATACTGGGGAGAAATTAAAAAAGAACACTAAACCCACACAAATAAACATACCATAGGACGGTCAAAACCAAGGGGTAAAAAGAGGTCCACTCATAATTGATGGCAGTCTACATCCATCCCTTTTCCACCTTTTCTTTCTTTCTTTCTCTGTAAAGTTGACTTACCCTTTTTAGTCTGTTATCTTGAATTCTTCCCTCGCTAATGCTTACACAAACTGCTTCTTCTCACTTGAGTTTTGTTCTGCACTCATTCTGCCCAGGCTTTCTGTCCAGTCCATATCACATAGTCTCTTCAGGGTTTCCCTCCAATAGCTAGATTTGTTTCCATGGATTTCTTCTCCTTGTGTTGATCTCTGTAAAGATACTGTCGTCATTCAGAAGAAGGAAATAATAGGAGGAAACAATAGGAAATTTCACAGAAAGAAAATTACACTGTCACATGTCATTTGATCTAATTCTTGTCTCTGTGGCTTCAGTCTATACAGAAAAAAAGGAAAAAATCTCCTTGCTGCAAAATGTTTGAGGGAAAATTAAGCACAACTAATATTTTGTTATGTGACTCCTTTCATTAAGAATCTTATGCACATTATGTATTCTATTTTAAGTATAACTATTTGCAAATAAATTAATCAATATAGAACAAAATTTTAAGGAGCAGAAAATAAAACTTGCACTACCGCAGAGCCATGAACAACACAAAGTATTTCCAAAATACTTTGTATCTCCGTAATTAAAACATACTGACAAGTTTTAAGCTTATTTATTATTAAAAATCAAACAAGCAGAGAAAAAATAGCACAAAAACATAACAACAACCTTGTTGATTTAAAGCTGTTGATACTCTCAAAAGGAAATTTACTTCCCAGTAATCATCTTGAAAGTATTTCATTGTAACTGAAAAAATTCTTGCTACAATGTTGTAGTTTACTCTGACAACTTCTTTAGCAGTCATCTTAAAAGCAGGTTTCCATGACTTCCATTTCCCCAAAATAAAATCAGCAAAGCAAATAGCATTTACAGAATGCTCTCAAAAAAAAAAAAAAAAAAAAAAACCAAAAAACAAAAATGGAAAATCACTTATAAAATAGTTCTAAGCTTCATACTGTCAATAAGTTCACAAGTTTTCTCACATTTGAGTTTTTATTTATTGTTTTGTTTGATTTTTTTCTGTAGGCATTCACCAAATGTTAAGAAAAATCAATGGGACAAAACCAACTTGAAGATACAGACAATTTCCATTGCAGTAAAAAGAAGTCATGTATGTACCTGAGAGCGGAATGTGATTCACTGAAAAAAACCTGCCTACCTTATGAATTTTCATGGAGAATAGAAAATAATGCAGAAGCTCTCACTCCTTTTCCATATTCCACTCATTAAGGTAATATGCTAAGTAAGAGTGCGGAACTGTGATGAAATTAGCATTTCACAGTAAATGCTGTATTGTTAAATGCCTTCCCAAGCATCTGTTGCTGGGCTGTGCTAGAGATCTAGACAACCTAAACATTTGGTCTGAAATAGAAAAGTAATTCTATTATTCTTATGTCTAAGTACTCAGAAGTCAAGAACTGCTGTCTGTTTCTTGTGCCACCGACTTCATAGGAGAATGGTTGAAATAGAAGAGTGCATTGGCAGATGTTATTACACAGAATTAATGAGGGAATTCGGGGGGAAGCTAAGGACCGTTCAATTGCATTTAGAAGGCAAAGAGCATAGAGCGTTGCCTATGAAGCGGGCCAGAATGGCTCAGATGAAAAAGTTCTCTCTTATGTATTACTGCTGAAAATAAATGAATTTTGCTATGGCATGGAATTTTATTACTCCCAGATACAGACTACATGAAGTAAATAAGTTTGTTTTAAAATATGCTTTAATTTCTGCCTGATTCTGACATTTCATCTACCTGTTCCTTACATTTTACAATATTTGAGCATGGATCTGTTTACAGAGCTATGGTGTACTTTTCCACAATGTTATTCTCCTGCTCTGTAATTAACCTTTTGTTTAGCAATAGCAATCATAATTAAATTAGCATGCTGAACTATATAATATTTCATGGTAAGCCTGCAGCTGTTGCTTTCATTTCAGTTTGACTATAGGCAAGGTACTTAAATAGATTTTCCCCCATATTATCTTATTAAAATAATAACAGATATCTTTTTAAAAGTACAATCTTAATAAATTACCTTTTAATTTGAACAATTGATTTTGTCATTAATAGATTACTGATGTCGTGGCTCATCATGAAACATCAAACATTTAAAGAATTAAACAGAACACAATTTTAATTAATTCATAGAATAATAGAATGATAGGGATTGGAAGGTACCTCTGGGGATCATCTAGTGCAACCCTCATGCTAAAACAGGTTCGCCTAAATCAGATTGCATAAGGACATGTCCAGGTGGGTTCTGAAAGTCTTCAGAGAAGGAGACTCCACAGTCTCTCTGGGCAGCCTGTTCCACTCTCAAAATAAAGTTTTCCCTTATGTTTAGGTGAGACTTCCTATGTTCCCAGTTTATGCCCATTACCCCTTATCCTATCACAGGGAACCACTGAAAAGAGCCTGACCCCATTCTCTTGGCACTCACCCTTCAAATATTTGTAAGCATGGATAAGATCCCCTCTTGGTCTTCTTCAGATTAAAAAGACCCAACTCCCTCAGCCTTTCCTCATAAGAGAGATGTTTCAGTCCCCTAATCATCTTTGTAGCCCTCTGCTGGACTCTCTCCAGTAGTTCCCTGTCCCTCTTGAATGGGGGAACCCAGAACTGGACACAGTGGCCTCACTAAAGCAGAGAGAGGGAGGAGAACATCCCTCAGTGTGCTTTCCACAGTCTTCTTTGTGCACCCCAGGACGTCCTTGGCCTTTTTGGCCACAAGGGCATATTGATGGCTCATGGTTAACTTGTTGTCCAGCAGGACTCCGAGGTCCTTCCCCGTGGAGCTGTTTTCCAGCAGGTCAAGCACTAAACTCTACTGGCGCATTGGGTTATTCCTCCTCAGGTGCAAGACTCTACATTTGCTCTTGTGGAACTTCATTAGCTTCCCCTCTGTCCAACTCTTTGGCCTGTCCAGAACTTGCTGAATGGCAGCACAGCTCTCTAGTCTGTCAACCACTCCTCCCAGTTTTCTGTCATCAGCAAACTTACTGAAGGTACACTCCATCCCTTCATCCAGGTCGTTGATGAAAATGTTGAACATGAGTGTACCCAGTACTGACCCCTGGGGAACACTGC
>VWZK01000716.1:0-11664 GCA_013396935.1 Baryphthengus martii
GGGATGGAGAGTGGCATCCTCCCAGATGTGGATAGACACTGCAAAACTAATACACTCAACAATTATGCCACAAAACTCAAAGTTGTTTTGAAAAGTACATGATTTTAAAAAAAAAAGCAAAACAGAAGAACATTTTTTATTATCTTTCTGTTTATTTAGTCTCTACACTTCTGGTCCCTGAGGTCAACTCTGCAGCCAAAGGGCTACAGACTTTTTCCAAAAATGAAAGCCAAGCTTGTCAAGGAATTGTTTAGTCACACAAACTGAGACTTTAGGGAAAAAAAAACCTGAAGATCATAAGACTCCTGACAATGTTCTGGACTTGGCATTACTGATGATTTGTCATATAAGTCTGTGGAGAAAGATGATTTCAAAATCCTCAAAAATGCTCTCTGGTTTTATGGAAGCTCCCACAGGACTGAGTTCGGGATTTTATTTTTAACTTTTCCTTTTCTTTTTTTTTTTGTTTGGTTTTGGATTAGTATGGTACTTGAACTACTTAGAATATTTATATACTTAACATTTCAGAATTTGACTATGTCAGGAAGCATTCAGAAAGAGGCAGTTTTCTGTCTATCCAGCTGAATTCAGCTGGGAAACTTCAACTCCTGTACTTAGTATATTCCCCAGTTCAGATTGTCAAGTAGCATGAGAGGAGCTTCTTTTTGTGTGCAACTGGACAGACAGAAAATGGAAATAAATGCATAGTACAGGACAAATGAGTTTGCAAAATAGATAAAAATAGATTTGTCAGTTTTTCTCATTTGCAATTCCCCACACAGTTCTATTAACCTGGTTAGAGAAATAATACAATAACAAACCTTACAGTCCGTGGGTTGTTGCCTTAATAAGAAATGGGAAGCAGAGAAGAAAAATATTACTTTGCATTTTGTCTGTTTGTGTTATCAGTAAGATAGCAGAGACGAGTAGCTAGAAATCAGAATTAAATACTCTCTCTTCCAAAGTCTGAGCATGTACAAATATATGATATCAGGCATTAAAAGTGACCCAACACAGGCATTGTTACAGCTGTGGAGTTTGTGCATTTGCCATCAAGAGGCCTTTCATGCTGGTTAGTGCTGGGAAGGAGGCAAAAGGTACAACAGTCCCAATGCTTTTATGTGCTCTGACATCTCCATCTGTAACCGGTGCTATTGCATTGTCACTTCAATAAAGTCATGATTACACCAGGTCTGGTCTCACCCCTCCTGTTTAATAAACTTCTTGCAGCATTTGCTAAGCTACAGACAAACAAGCTTTTCATAAACATGACTGTGAAAGCCGCAGTTCCTCTTCCACTCACCAGTACATGTGTAAGGACACTCGATTAATGTGCCTAGTCTCAGCAATAAAATGAAATTCTGATTTTATCGTAATACTCTAGCTTGCCAGTCTCCTTCACTGAAAGAAATTAAAAGCTTCACAATACCTGTCCTCCCAATAGCACATGCCACTTCCTCAAGGTTAAATAGCTCACATTGCACTGCTGTCTCCACTACTTGCATGTAATTATATTTTCTGTGCAAGTCTGTGTGTTCCTCATCTCACAGCAATTCATAGGGACATACTCTGGTGGCATACTCTTGCGCTAGCCTTTGGAAATTGTCTGTTTTCTGTGAGATTAAGTTCTTCCCTCCTAATTAAAAGAATTGCTCAAATTTGGTAAAATTAATTGAATATACTATTAGCTAATTTATTTTTAGTTAGACCTAAGGGACAATCCAATTTTAGACAATGAAGTTCTACAGCACGTCTCCATCTTCTCTCTTCCCCTCAAGAAACTACTGCTGATGAGCTGAATCCTCCCAATATTTCCTACTCCAGTACACCACTATTACGGCAGGCTGACTGGAAGGCTGCATACAACCAGTCTATAAACCAAGCTCACCCTGAGAACATGAAGCCTGAGTGGTGATGACTCTGGATGACCGCAGCTCCCTCCAGCAGCTTGCATTTTGTAGAAATCCAGGCAGTACTCCCTTACCATAGCTGCAGGGCCTGCCCCTATTGGTACCCTTAAGTGAATTTAAAAGAATTCCTTGATGGTTTAATTGAATATTGCTTAGGAATAATGGCTTTGGGGGTAAAGACATGTCCATGGAGACTGAAGGGTTTTGCATTCTTCCAGCCTGATGTTTGGTAGCTAACCATCTTGACTTTTGGACGTCTTAGTATTTCTCAGTTAAAACTCTCTTGATGGTGCACTGACAGTTAGAAATTTTGTCTTTGTAGAAAATGAACAGCATTGCAGCACTATCTACAAGGCTCTGCTGAGAGAGTCAGAAGGATCACGGTGCATGGACTGCCTGCACACCTACCAAAATTGCCCCAGAAATAAACCCTGCTGAAAGGTTAAAGACCAGAACAGCTGCATTTTATCAGCCAGCAGCTGACAAACAGGGACATTATACTCCCTTCATAAAGATGAAATTGAAATAAAAAAAGAGTTCTGTAATAAATAGCACTCACCTGAGAGGCATCTGGCACTCGGGGCCATGGCAGTATGTGCACATTGGCTTTAGTATGACCCTGGCAGAAGCACGCTCCTTCCCAAATTCAGGACATTTTATGCAGCAGCAGCCTAATGGACAATGCTTCCTTCCTGAATGTGGGTGATTTCAGACATTCAGGCATTAACGAAATCTAGTCACAGGGATGTGGAGATAAGGAATACACTTCAACGTGAGAGGCTCCTTCTCCCACCTGAATTTACTTTAGATTATCAGCTATGCAGCTGCTTCTGCTGTTCATCCTCTTGTCAGGTTCAGTGAGTGCAGAGGGAAGGAAGGAGGTTTCAATGTAATGGTTTTTGTGCACAGATGAAAACTAGCTGTTAGCAGTACACCGTGTGTTTCAAAAGGAGGCTAACTGCACCAGAAATAGAAGATTGCCATGTGTAAACATAAACACAGCACCGCTATGGATGTGTTGCACAGTATATCTAACAGGTTTGTAGCTATTTTTCAGTGAACAAAGATCAAGGGGGGAAAAAAAAAAGAAAAAAAAAAGACAAGAAGAAATGAGGATGGTATCACAAATGTATATAATAATTACACTGGCAGGTTGCTGGGTCCTCCTCTACAGCTTTAAGGCCAAATTCACTGCCTGTCCACAGGCAGAAAATGTCAGTGACCACCAGGAAGGTTGCCCTTCTATGTGAAGTTTCTCTGTCTGGACTGAAAATCTTCTATTCAGTAGCCTCTGTGAAAACTGGATGCCGCTGCTCTTAGCTGGCCATCCTCAGCATCCAGCATTGTTTGCATTTTCCTCACTATAAGGCAAACTAGATCTTCCCATCACCCTCAGCATAAAAGCAAGTGACCTCAGAGCTGTCCAAGCTCCCTCCCTGATTGATGAGAGCAACTCAGCTCTCCCAAGAGTGGCACCAGCAGCCAGCCCCCACTTGCAGCTGGTTCCTCTGCATGCTGAGGCTGTGCAGAGGGAAGTCAGAGCCTGGCCCAAGGAGTGTCACCATCTGCCTTTTTCATCCCTATGTGGAGACAGCTTAGAGAAGCTCTTGAAAATGCTTCTTCAAGAGGCTCAGCTCCTCTCATAGAGGCAGCAGAAGTGCTGGGAGCCCATCAACTTGGCATACGTATCTTGCATGCTGGCAGCAAGTCACTCATGCTGGGCAGAAAGAGGGCTGGAGGGCTGTGCTTCAGTGTGCTCCCTGAGGCAGTGCAGGATGAGGTTTGCTTCATTTCAAAGGATCATCTGCCAACTGGGAGCCACATGGGCCATTGCAGGCAGTCTTTGCCAACCAGCTCCCCATAGCCGTCTTGTCAGCAGGCAGCTGAGTTCATCCGGCTGCTGCCCCAAGACCTCAGAACAAAATTCCTCAAAGATTTAGTGATGCCCTCAGCAACACTGTACAGCTGCTAAGTGTCTGGTAACTGGGGAGAGATGGTTTGCAGCTAAATGCTGTGGTAGTGTCTATGGGGCAGCGGTGACCCGCAGGAGCTGCTGCTGAACCATGTGTTCTGTCCCTGACATGGGGTTTTATCTGTGTACACCACAGTGACCACCAGTTCCTGCCTGCTGGGACTTGGCTTCTCCACTGCGAAGGCTCTGGGCTAGAATTTGTCAGATCAGATGGAGCTGTCTGTAGGTCTGGGGTTTTTTTGCAGGTCTTCATTTGTGAACGAGGCAGACGTCTGCTCCAAATGTTTATGTAAGATATCTACCCTCCCTTTGTCCTCAGTGGAAAAAAGTACTTTTTGGGTGCAATCCGTCCCCTCAAAAAGCAGGAGTCTAAGCAGGTCAGATGACTCACATGCAAGATGCATCTACTTCTGTCCTTCAGCTGGAAGGGGGCACGGGGTGCCCATAGCACTAGGCACCAGCATTGTTGCTGTCCCATACAAGCAGCACAGGCACTCTCCAACAGCCCTCCCAGCTCCCAGGGATCCCCACCCTAGAACTGCACAGAGATCTGCATTTAGCCCAGTGCAGTTTTCCCTCCTGTGAGCAGCCATGAAGGTCAGGTCAGAATAACCATTTGAAAAGTTGTAGGTTTGAGTGTCCTATGCTGTCCTCTGGCTCTTTCCCAAGTGCTGGCATATTTGGGCTGTGAGTCCTGGTGGAGCTCTAGAAGTTAAACACACCAAAGCTGTAACCCCTCAACCAAAAGCAAAGCCTAACAACAGGGTAATTTATTTCCTTGGTTTTATATCTCGTTAGTCATAAATCTGCTTTTTGCTGCTGTTTCTCATCCTGTTGCAGTATCTTAGTCTAATGGTGACCACCAAGATCTTAGATTACAATGGGCCAAACTATGTTAATAAGTAAATTAGTCAACTGGCCACTTGTGGCTTCATGAAACTTGCTGATAACCTTTCGTTATACAGAATTACAGATTTTCCTAAAGGACCGAGATCATATTCAGGGAGGGCTCCTGTTTTATAGTATAAGAAAAAGGCAGAAGAAACTTTAATTGCTGCATTAGGGACCAGTAAATCTCAGCTACCAGATTCTCATTGTTTTCTGTTAAGTGAAAATATCTGTCAAACTGTCCACCAAATACAGGTACCCTCCCCCTTCTATTTTAAGACAATCACTTATTTTAACTCTTACTGATAGATGGCTTATTAGCATAAAGATTTTTTTTCAACTTATGCATGAAATTATTTCATTTCAGTTAATTCTATAGGCTTCTTAACTTATACCCTCCAAGAAAAGCCATAGAAAGGAAAGTAGAGGCTTGGCGCAGACACTGCTACTTATACAACTGAATTTTATTAAATAGAAGGTTGTAAAATGCATTTGTTCAGATTACTTAGCCAAAGGTCAGTAGTAGGAGCAGGAAAATACTAAGCTAAACATGGTCTAACAGTCTGGAGTCCCTCCTCTTTAGCTGGTTGTAGAACAGGCTCTCTCCATATCAAGAAGGTTGAATAAGTGAGGCTTTTCAAGAGTAAGTTTAACTTGCTAGTGGTGAAGCTGCGGGTCAGTAGGCTTTGTGGTATCATTGCTCTGCATGTTTTCTAGCTATCATGGTGCAAGTTTCATCCAGCACCAGCCCAGCTCCTCTCCAGGCTCATAATGCTCAACAGTAACTAGGCTTTCTATTTTATTTTGTTTTTCAGAGCGAACAACTCGATCTAGAAAACAAGCACAGAGAATTCTAACTGTAGAAACAAAGATGTATATATTTGTGATAAACTCAGTGGATACAGTAATTACATGCACCACCTCATTAGCGATATCTCTCTCCTGGCAGTTCTTCATCAAACATGATGACTGCATGGGTGAAATGCTGTCTCTTCTCTACTGCAAAGGGATGCATCTCTCACCATCTGAGTTCTCATTTTCCCTGCATGCCCAGAAGATCTCGCATGGCGTGGAGACTAGCCAGACATCTGTGCTATGTGCAGGGTAGCAAGTATCCTCTGTTTTCTCCCACAAGAACGATAAGGCTTTCTCTGGATGTACTCAGAAAGTACAAACCTCTTGCTCTGCTATCAGATGTTCTCCCTTATGGAAAATTCAAGCCCCAGGAATATAGTTATGGCTCTAAATCATTTCAGACAGGGTCTGGCCACAGCCAGATTTTCAAAGCCCTGTTAAAAATAGGTTTTCACCCCCCAATTTAATTTTCTGTCCAATTTTCTTTCAGTACTACACCACACCCACAACATTTCTCCTTAAATTGAAATACATCCCACCACTGCTTCCTTTCAACACCCCTCACAAGGTTTGTCACTTACTGTACATCTGCATTTTTGCAAGCCACAGCCAGCAACCAAAAGGACTGAGCCTTTCATGTTTTGCATAGCACCAGAGGGGAAAAATCCAACATGTTAAAAGGAGGTCATAGTGGCTGACAAGCCACCCTAAAAATGAGTGTGAGGCTGAAGGAGGGGTGTGGGAATACTCTAGTGGCTCCGTGGTACTTAAGCACAGAAGACACTGGGGTGAGTCTGATATACAAAGGTTATTTAGTGCTAAGAGCCCTTCCTGAGGTAAACATTCCTCTGCAGTTACCAGAGAGGACAACTTTCATATCAAGTCAGTATTGCAGTGAGCAAAGATAAAATGGGCCTCAATGGATGTTATAAAAGCCTCAAGTTCATCTCTACTCAGTAGTTTCATACGGTGTGAAAGCAGCATGTGAAAATGCATACAGCAGAGTTTATGGGTGATAGAAACTGAGGAGTGCTTTGGAGGAGAGACAAAATACAGTGTGAGCTAGATAAATTGCAGAAATAGAGTGCAACCGAACGGAGATGTAAAAAGACAAATGTCAAATGCTTCCTATCTAAGGAAAATATCAGATGCATAAACAAAGAAAGCAGAGATGTTGCTTTTGCACAGCACAACCTAGAAGGAGAGCAGATCTTGGGCTGTACAGGAGGCACTGTCTGTCACCGAGGCACCCACGAAGTGAACAGCAGCCGCTATCCAAAAATGGGGTTTATTGCAACCAGGGTTGCCAGCACTCCTTTTGACTAAATACAGGTTCAGATGTCTGTTGGGAAATAACTACTGCACAACTGATTCCCAAGTTTAAGGAATCACAAACCAAAATGGGCAAACCCTCACTCAGAAAAGGGAAACCTCCCACACCAGAGTGCCCAAGATACCACTCACCCAAAGAGGGGCGAGGCTCACTCAATCCACGGAGACTCCCTCAATCCATGGAAGTATCCTTGGACGGCGTGTCCAAGGGGAGGGTCTGACTACTAGTCCTGCTGCTCTGCGAAGTACCAGCTCCACTCGGGTTTTAGGCAGGACCCCATTTATACCCTAGTCGAAGGTGCACTGTGATCATTCTCATTGGCTCAGGGACAGGCCCGGACAAAACACAGAAAAGCCCACACCCCCAGCCTGTTCGCCAAGGGGTCCAGACTCTGAGGAACCAGTTAAGCACCGTGAGGTGCAACCGAATGGCTGAGGCCTCGAACTGCTCTGGCTGAGGTGCCAAGCTGCTCAGCACAGCCCGTGTGTTTTGTCTGTGGGGTAGGCTGTACCTGCAACACTGTCACAAAGGCAAGTGCATCCCAAACAGGAATATTGCTCAGGTGTGAAACATCTGGGGGCTTTTCCTGAGCTGAACTGCTGCAGGTAGGTCTTGATGTGAACACAGTGTTTTTCTGGGGGAATCCTTCTGTCAGGACTGACAAGAAAAATGGAAGAAATTAATGGAGAGACATGAAAAAAACAGCCAAAAAAATTTCTAAAATCTGGCAACTGAAGAAGGTAAAACTAAACATGTTCAAGAGGGGTAGGAAGATGTCCAAAGAGGACACTGAGATGTAGAAGAGTATTTCTTTACTTGCACAGACCACTATCCTATCCATTTATCGAGGACAAAATAATAAGCAGGGGACAAGACGAGAAAGCAGGCATAAAAGTGTATCTATCTTTAAGAAAACGTGCCATAATTGGTGAAAATAGATGGGACATGCTGTGTAGTTCAGGCAGGTCTGTGCTAGTGTTGACAGACCAGAGCCAGGCTGTTTATGCATAGCAGTGCAACCCCACCAGCTCCTGCAGCCACAGGGTGCCGGTGCCCCAACTGGTGCTAGTTGAGCACTCAAAGCCCTCTTCCCCTTTTACCCACCAGAGTCTTGCCCTGTCACCCCTCTGGTAATATTTCATTTGGTTTACTTATTTTAATGAGGATTTTCAGCTTGGCTGTCCTCAGCAGGATTTGCTTGCTTGTAACTACAGGCACTTGAAAATGTTAGTCATCCTTCTTATAGAGGTTTTAATTTTTCCTTGGTTTATTTCATAGGTATTCTGCTGAAAATAATGTGGATATCTGTTGAGTGGAGATCTAAAGAAACACATCAGCAGCACAGAGAGGTGCAGAGGGATCTTACCCCAGCGTGACACCTTCAGCGGGCCCCTCCACCCTGCGTCAGAGCCAAACACTGTCTCTTGCAGAAATGGTGGGTTGCTCTTTTGAAATTCTGAGAAAAATTTGTAACCCTTCTCTTAACTTCAGGGCTTATTTTTCTTTCCCAAAAGTTGCAACATGGATTTTCTCAAAAATTTTTTATTCTTTTTAATTATACAGAAGGAATGTTATGCTTTGTAGTAGCCTCCTCCCACAGCTCCCTTCTACAGAGGCTAGGGAGTGGGAAACCCTTGGAGCCCCCTAGAGCTCTGCAGTTCCCCGAAGCCACTGGGCTTGCGTGACAAAAGCAGACGGGTTCATTCACTGGAAAGCAAGAGGTCTGCGGGGAAACATCTTACGGGCTCAGTGAGCAAGGACACAGGAGGACTAGATTGTATATGGCTTCCGCTGCCAAATTATATGTCTGCTTCTGTGTAGTGAGGGTCATGCTGCTCTTGTCTTTCATCAGGCCCTTTGCTGTTTAGTTTTTATATTTAGACAGGACTTTCCATATTAGAAATCACATTTGCATGTCCATGTGTGGGTTATCTCACTTGGAGGCAGAGGATACTGCAGTAAGATGTGACAGATGCCCATCAGATTTTAAGTGTCTGGCTATACTAATGCACAAAAGACCCTGCCTCTGTACAGAAATAATGAGAGGACCGCACACACAGTGTGGTGGCAGGAGGTGCTCCAAAATCCAAACAGATTCCCTCCAACAACTGCACAATAATAGATTTTTCTTTTCCCTTTTGAAAAATTTTGTTCGGTTTGCAAAGAAGAAAACAAGCAAAACCACAGGGCACAGTAAACTCCTCAGAAGGGCAACGATGTGAAGTTGTAGAAATCATTGCAAGCTCTGTATTAGGATGCTGGGAATACAAAATGTTCAACAATAAAAAGAGAGCTCATGTTCAAAGGTGACATTCAAAGCAATTCAAATGGCATAATAAAGCAGTATGTAATTAGGTACACAGTTCATATCAAAGGTCCTCTTATTAAAGAGCTGCTGAGTGTGCTATGCAAAAGGATTTAAAATAGACATTTCTGGTTAAATAAGGTCTCATTTCTAACATATCTTTCTTTTTGATTGTTCCTGCAGCCAGGGAGGTCATATCATAAGGCTAAATTTATGACGACATAACTGTTTCCATGGTAGCAAACTATTGTCATAAACACAGAGCTTTATGATTTCACAGCTGGATTAAGATTAAAAAAATAGAGAATCAGGCTGGAGAGGGAGAGAGTTTTTTATCCCAATGAGAGTTAGGGGAATACAGAAGTCTGCAGGCAAAGAAAATTGCTTTTTGCGTAAATGTTCTTTTTTAAGTTTGCCCCAGTGTGAAAGTCCCTTTTAAGGGAAATAATTTGGGTAACGATCCCTCTCCTGTTTAAGTGCTCATAAGGCTAATGAGCAAGACCTTCTATTTTTGGAACACTTCAACAGTAAGGCTGGATGTTTTGCAGCAGGAAGCCAAATGTATTGAAATGTGCTTTCTTCAGTCTCCTGCAAGCTCCTGACCCCTTTCTTCATGAAATCCTGTAACTTCACCAACTAGAAAGCAATTTACGTGTGAGGTTGGCTTATTTACAACAGTACATTGACTCTACCAGCCACCACTAACCTTCTGATTATTTACATATGGAATCTTTTTATCAATTATGTTGAAAAATCTATGACTATTAAATGGAATTGCTTACTGACCAGTCAAGATGGACAGATAGAAATACAATCATAGTTTTAGGAAGAGCTGTTTTTCTGACACGGTTATTTATGTCCTTAAGCTAAATTAGTGTTGGTAATTATCAACAGCCCTTGAATATGAAAATGCAATCAGGGAAATCTGGTTGTGGGAGGTCAGAGGTGCCCTGTGCTGCCGTATCACCAGAAGATGGGATATACCATCTCACCTTGGATATTGGGGCTAACGCTCACTCTGCCAGGGGAAAATCCTGGGTCAGCTTTGTGGGCATGAAAGTCCCATGTCTACATACCCATTTCTGTGGCCCCAGCCCTGTATCCCAGCCTATGGCTAAGAGAGAGAGGCCTGGAGAGATCCCTGATGACCATCACTTGTTACTGGCAAGCTCCTCTCCAAGCACCATCCAGTTCTGCTTGCAGGGGAGTTAAGGATGGAGTGGCTGTAGGTCTTCTGGGTGACCTAGAAGATCCAGTTTTCTGGCCCTCAGTAGTCCATGGAGGGAGACCTCAGGGCCACCTCTCTGATCTCTCCAAGTCCCATTACACCTTAGTTACCAGGCAGGTAACCAGCCTGCGTGAGAAGCCTCCCTTCAGTCAGCTACAGCAGGATAGGACAACCTTCACCCTCATTGACTTGCAAGGTGATGTCAAAAGCAGCATCACACGATGAAACGCACAATTTTCCTACAGAAATACAAGTGGTGAAATGCCGTGTGTTTGCCTCTATCAAAGACAAAACTCAGAGCTAGAGAAGGATTATTACTGTGTCTTCTAGTGATTCCCCTGGAATTTCTGCAGCAGAAACAAATTAAACATAACTCATCTTACAAGTAATTAGCACATTTCATTCCAAAAAACCCCAGCTGACTTTATCTACTAGGCACTAGATTAGTATGTCCTGCACTAAAATATGCCTGAGATTTAGCTTTCTAACAAAGATTTATTCATATGCAGGTAATATACCTTATCAAAATATAAAATAATAGTGCAGGCAGTGCTACAGGCTGCAGAATTTCTCCCTGAGCCACACCAAAATAAAAATGCTTTAGAGCATGAGGGCTGGGCAGCCACAGATCCAACATGCTGCTGTTGCTCTCCTATTGACCATCACAGTCTCAAGAGAGCATTTTTTTATTTTATTTGCAAAGAATCCAAAATAAACAGAAAGGTCACTTTGTAAGGCTACTTCCTTCCCCATGAGATGGAAAATGGCCTTGCTCTGTAAGCTGGAAATGCCAGGTCGGGATACTGAGAGCTGTACACTAGAGGTCACTGCTATAATAAAGGAAAGAGCTAGCAGCTAGCAGGTAAGGCAGGGGCTGTTCTCCATCTTATTGTAAGGTGATTCGTAATGAAAAACAACAGTGAAGTGAATTATCCTGTACTTCATCAAATATAAAGAGTCACTGAGTAAGGACTGTTCAGCTATAGATGAAAATTGAGAGACCTTCAGATGTTTGGAGAAAGGAATAAAGACAGAGGTTTGGGACCCTTTAGTAGCTGGAAACACCAGTTCACTTTCACCAGTTTCTTTTGGTTTAACTGGAACTGGAAAATGATGACAGCCTATGGGATTTCTGTCACACTTGGTCATCTTCTTTTTTTTTTTTTTTTTTTT
>VWZK01000716.1:11684-53187 GCA_013396935.1 Baryphthengus martii
TTTTTTCCTTTTTTTTCTCTGCAGGGAGTACTATGGGGTTGGCTCATCTTGACCTGAAGCCAAATAATCTCCCATACTGGAGTTCTACTAAACAGTGTAGGTAATAAATGGACAGAGGACACTTTAATACGAATCAGAGATGGAAAGCAGTGGGTAATTAGTTGAGGATTACAGGTAGGATGGTGATGAAATAGCTGCCTGTAGAGAGAGTGTCACTGCTAACCATGTGACAGTCAACTTAATCCTGATTGTCACTGCTAACCTTGTGACAGCTTATCCTGAGGCTTCTTAAGTCTCTAAGCATGCTCACATTTTTGTATCTGTTTCTGTATACTCTTAATTAGTGTCAGGGACTGTTTATTTAATGAGGCATCCCACACTCTAGCAGTGCTAACTTCTGTGTCTCACATGTTGTTGCCAAGCAGACATGATCAGCATGAATTTTCAGTCTATCTCTTCTGAGCTTCTGTCATAATGTTATGATGCTATTTAAATATCTTCTCCCTATCCCTGGTAAATTATTAATTTTGTTCAGGATCAAGCCATGCAACCTGTCCAGGGCTTGCCTGCTGATGATTCATGACATGTTTCCTGTTTTGTTTCCTTTATAGGAACCACAGTTCCTGACGATTTTGCACATCTTCATGTGGCACATCCTGTCCAGGGAATTTTTTATCACAGCGGTCAACAATATACTTTGTCAGCTGTTTCTCCTTATTCAGTCTTAGATCCAGTATTTCGCTTCCTTCTGGCACGATTTTATCCCATTCATTTCATTTTCACAATTTTGTTCTTTTCTTGTGTCAAATTGCACATCAAACAGGAACGTGACAGGGGAAGTATTTCTGTGGTGGGCAGGTATGATATCAGATCCATTCATCTCACAGTCCTGGCCCATCTCCATGATAACTTCTTGTATGTTCTCTCACATTTCATCTTGGTTAGACGTCACACACCAAGAGATGAACCCATCACCACTACAGGAGCCACCTAAGGTCTAACCAGTTTCTGCACAGATCACCCCATCTCTGTACAGCTTTCTGCCAAAACATTTTCCATGACGCCCAGCTCCTTAGTAGTCTTCCTTTTTTGCCTCTTTCCCCTTGGCTAGGGGTAGCCAAAGAATTCCTCTTCATCTCCAGTGACATTACTGTTCAAATATCTGCAAATTATTTTTTTCTTTTTGACATTTGATATGATTTTAGGCCTTTTAGGCTTTACATCTGCAACAGAAACTTATGGCCAGCTTTTTAAAGCTACTTCATATTACAGTTTCAGATTCAGTTCATCCTCTGCCTGTGTCTCTTATTATTCCTATACCTTTTTCAGCATGATCATTTCCCACATTTCCTACCTCTACTTAAGTATCCATTTCCAATTTGTATACATGAGAAACTACAAGGCTGGATGGTTTCCAACATTAATCTCTCTGCGAGTCTCTCTCCGTTCAAGAAAAAAATCATCTGAAAAAAAAATTATCATGTTTTATTTCGGTCTAATAATTTTCGTTTGAAGTAGCATTTGTTATATAAAGCATGCAAAGTGCTAGAGCAAATTTTGGGAAGAAGCAATCTGAAACTATGAGAGCTGGGAGTGATTTCTGTGTAGTGTAAGATTGCTTTCTACCAAAATAACTCTAGTTATGTCCATCACCTTCCTGACGCTTCTTCGTAATTGAAAATAATCTTGCTGTGATACTGTTGAAACGCAGAAAGGCTACAAAGAAAAGCAGAAGACCAGTTCTTTTCCAGACCTTGCACAGGGTAAGCAGAGTGTAGTATGCTGGTCATTTGGAGGAATTCCTGTTACAGCATAGTTCCCCCGGTATTGCAGAATAATTGCAAATATTTTCTAGTAAATGCATAAATGCTTCCTGTTCTGACATGTAAGTTCTGTGAAAGAAAATTCCCAAAACAACCCCATCAGCAGGCCAGCACTGCCCTCGCTGATGTTTCCTCAAACATCCCTCTGGTGCATTGCCTAGCCCAAGCCTCACGATGGTGGGCCAACTGGTCTGTTGTGGTCAGCATGCCACATCCTCTCCTTCTTGTAATCAACTGCTGGCCACCATGCTGGGACCTAACCCTGCAGCATCTCTCTAGGACCCCCTGCAATACAAATAAACAATGAGCAAGGGAGTTGCCTCAGAGCTGCTGGCCAGACGGTGTTTCTAGGTCAGTGGTTCCCTCTCTTGGAACTGTGAGCTTGGAACCACTCACGCCAGTGACACTGCCACTTGAGGCCACAGAAGAACAAGGTCATGAGGATAAAAGTTTGAAAAACAGAGCTTCAGACTGTAAATTCTTCTCAGAAGGGACTGTGTTTCAAACACTTCTATAAATTGTTGCTCACACTGGCCTTTTCAATGTGTCATAAGTAATAGTGGATACAGCATTAAGGTTGGGTGCATTTTGATGCTGTTGCATGCAATAAATCTACCTTTTGGTAACCTGCACGTGACACCTGGGGAGGACAGAGCATATATCAGAAGACCTTAACAGGAATGTTTCTCAAGTTTAATCATAAAACAAAATCACTCTAAGTAGTGTGATACCTTCATTCATTTTTTTAATTCATACAAATTCATCCTGCAAAGGAGTGGCTTGGAAGACTCTGGTAAGCCTAGAAGCCAACTACATTTTATTTCAATTCCACATTTTATACTGTACTTCTGTTGGGCACCTATCTCCCATTTGCATTTACAGAAATTTTAAGCTTGTATATAAAGAGAAGAATAAATGAGTCATAAAATGTGTTGCTTCACCACAAATTTACCAGGATTGCAAGAAGATATGTGGGTGCAAATATAAGCAATAATTTTAATGTCAGATTACCTGGATACCGGAACAGGAGTGGAGGAAGGATAAACTCCCTAGTTGGCTTTAAGATGGAACTGGGATGATATTCATGGCACAGCTTCCTGCAAGCACAGGGGGCTGACCTTAGCAATCCCCGAGGTCCTTTCTGGGCCGGGATTCCTATATCTGCTTTATCCAAGTCCCTCAGCAGATAAGTCTGATCACGCTGCACTTCTCCTCAAGCGAGGTCATGCTCTCACACAGTATTTGTATGGAAGAAGGTTTTCATCCTTTTCAAGTGATGTCAAGGAGTGGGATTGCAACTGTGCATGTGAAATTTCATCATGTCATTTGGCTGAACACTCATTGGGGCTGAGATGGAGGTGTATGATGAATTTTTGGATGCTGAACGAATCACTATGAATGTTTAGCATGACGTACTGCTGAGTTGCGGAGATTTGTGTGCAGAATTGCATTGTTTTAACAGTTTTGGGTTTATTTTTTTCCTGGATAACATTTTGAGAATGTTAAAGGCCTGTCAACAGCCTCCTGAACAGCCTCTCCTTGTTTTCCAAGGATGATTTTGGAAAGTTCTTGGAGACTAATACCAGACTGCACAGACAGGCCCAGAAACCACAGAGCTAACTCAGTCATTTCGGACATTCTCAGGCTTTTGGGACACGAAGCTCTAAACTACTTTTGATTCTCCCATAATCTAAGGATGTCTAACTGACCAATCTGTCTCCGTGGTGTAAAAACAGCCAAAAGGTTCATGTGGTCCCAGGGTGCTGCTCCTTAGAGCAGTGTATGTTATCCACCATCCTCACAAGACATCTTCACCGTAAATAGCAAGCATGGCTAGTGTGGAGCCCCTGGAAAGTTCTGAGATGACTAGAGAGGTCCTTTGAGCAGTAAGTTTTCTCAGAGGCACTTTTGCAAACCTTTTTCAAATCTCTTTATGGGCACTGGCTGGTAGTTAGCACAGGCTTAGGCTGTGGAGGCTCCTGAGCCTCTGAGACTATAAAGGGAAGATTCCCACATCATTTGCAAAGGATCAGACATATGCAGGCTGTCTTTCAACCACACCATGCAGATGTCCCATGTTACAAAGGAAACAGCATGCGTCCTCATAAAGACTTTAGATTGGCTCTCACCTGCTATTCCTCCTTTTGCATGAGCTCAATGTAAAGAGCTAGTGGGGCTGATCTTTACAGCATCTGAATGAAATAAGAGGTCTGCAATCTAAAACCAATTTTATTTTCTCAAATATTTTGGATAAGAAGGTGGAGAAATCCACCATAAAGCATAGGCCTCTCATGGCAACTCCAGAGAAGCACAGAGCTTGAGCTACTTTGATTTCTTTGTTTCTAAGAAAAAATTCATCTGCCCTGGTTTTGCTGGGACAGAATCATAGACCAGCCATGGTCTGCTGGCCATTAGCAGTTTGGAGACAGGTGACCCACGTTGGCTACAGGTATATCCCACACCATAAACTTCACACTCATTATAAAGGGGCAAGTTTGCTAAAGAGGAGAGTTCCTCCTGCTTCTCCTCTTCCTTCTCATCCTTATCTTCCTTCCCATGCTTGTCTCCTTCCCTGGGGTGGCTTCTTTACCATTCTGCTCCCAAGAACTGTTTATTGTGACTGCCATGCATTCACTAGGCTGAGCATAACTTTGTATACTTTATATTGACATTGGTATTAATTTGTCTGTTTCACTAAATCTGTTTTCAGTTTAATCCACAGGTCTCCTTTCCTTTTCCTGATTCCTATTCTCTGCTGGGAAGGAGTCAATGGGTGATAGAGCAACTGCTATAGCTTAGCCCTGGATACGGGCTAAATGTAGACAACATCTCTGGATGAAAACTTCTTCTCAGCAACTGTATACTGAGTATTACTGTACCCATTGCTGCTACTCAGACTGGACAAGGAGTTACCAGATGACCGTTTTTCAGTGCAGTTTTAAAGATGTCATCTCAAAAGAATATTCTTTGTCCTAACAGCTGTTTGAGAAAAATGTATATGCAAAAATAACAGAACACATCATTAGTCCTGATAAATTAGAAAGAAGTACTATTAATGCTACTCACAAGCAGTAAGAAGTGTGACATAAAAACGGGGCACAACAAACTGCACAAGTACAGACGCAGCATAGGTTCATCTACAGGAGAAGCAGGTATCAGACACAATCCAGATAAAACAAAGTAGCTGAAAACATCATTTCGTTCTCCACAAAGAATTGGAAAAACATAATAAGGTTGGGCGTCTTAAAAATTATAACAAGTTAATTAGGCACAATAGTGGCTCAGAGAGAAGAGAAGGGAACAAGGACTGGCACTAAGGTGGACGCTGGGGCAAGAGCTTGGAATACATAAAGGACACCATCACTTTCAAAGAAAAACTGAAATATGCAACCACATTCCCAGAAGAGATTGATCAAGTGGCAACTGGAGCACCAGTATTATTAGAGAGCACTCAAGCTGGACAAGGATCAAAAGAGACAAAACTGCTCAGACAGGGAAAAGAAAATTGATTTGCCCCCGCTGCAGGTTACCAGCGTATTTGGCCAAAGCACACTGCACACCTAGAAAGAATGCTGCATATCTCCGATCAAGACCAAAGTGAAGATTTTCGAAGTGTAAGGACAGGATCTTAAAGGTCAATTTGAAAATTAAGTATATGCCTGACAAGAAATTTCTATAGCTACCTTCTAGTACCTGAAGGGGACCTGCAGGAAGGCTTGTGAGGGACTCTTTACAAAGACCTGTAGTGACAGGATGAGGGGCAATGGTTTTATATTAAAGAAGGGCAGATTTAGATTGGATGTTAGGAATAAGTTCTTTACCATGAGGGTAGTGAAACAATTGGAACAAGTTGCCCAGGGAGGTAGTTGAGGCCCCAACCCTGGAAATATTCAAGATGAGGCTCAACAAGGCTCTGAGCAACCTGATCTAGTTGAGGATGTCCCTGCTCGCTGCAGGGGGGTTGGACTAGATGACCTTTGAAGGTTCCTTCCAACCTAAGCCATTCTATGATTCTATGATATTATTTTAAGGTGGACAATTGCAAAAGAGGAATATAACCTGAAGAGCTTGATGCAGTTGATACTAACATGTCCACCAGTGACTATGGGATTTGCTCAGAAAATGCTTGTATTTTTTTCTTTCTCTGTTGAGTTTTAGCCCAGGAGAATTAGCCCTTAGCCAACCAGCAGCACCTATTCTGCTTGTATAAACTACAAGCAGTATATCATTTACTACCAGTCAAGGAACATAACTTTTAGAAAATCAAATATAGCAGTAAGAGAAGCAAATTAATCTTTTTAAAGAGTGCAGTAAAGTCAAGATGCCATACCTTTGATATCAGAATCCTTAACTAAAAATAATTAGGCTCCAAAGAGTAGTAATAATATTATAAAAGAGAAATGAGTGCTCCAAAGGAAATAAGCCCAGAGATTTTCAATAAAGACTCATAAAACACAGATAAGTGCACTTCCATGCCAGAACTTCCCTGGTCTCGAAGTCAGGCACAAAAGGAGGAAATAGCAGTAGTAGTTGTGTGCAGACAGACTTGCTGTGAATTGAGGATGATTCACAAGTCCCATTTATCCCCAGCTTCACTGGTTAAAATACTGCTTAGAAGGCCAGGCCCGAAGAGTTGTGGTGAATGGATTTAAATTCAGTTGGTGGCTGGTCACAAGTGGTGTTCCAGGGCTCAATGCTGGGGCCTGTTCTCTTTGATATCTTTATAACTGATCTGAATGAGGGGATCAAGGGCACCCTCAGGAAGTTTGCAGATGATGCCAAGTTAGGCAAGAGTGTCGATCTATTTGAGGGTTAGGGAGGCTCTCTAGAGGGATCTGGACAGTCTGAATAAATGGGCCAAGGCCATATGTATGAGGTTCAACATGGCCAAGTGCCAGGTCCTTCACTTGGATTACAACAACTTCCCTGCAACACTCCAGGCTTGGGGAAGAGTGGCTGGAAAGCTACCTGTCAGAAAGGGACCTGGCAGTGTGCCCAGGTGGCCAAGAAGGCCAGCAGCATCCTGGCTTGTATCAGAAATAGAGTGGCCAGCAGGACTAGGGAATTGATCGTCTCCTTGTACTTGGCACTGGTGAGGCTGCAACTCAAATACTCTCTTCAGTTTTGGGCTCCTCACTGTAGGAAGGGCACTGAGGTGCTGGAGTATATCCAAAGGGCAACGAAGCTGGTGAAGGGTCTGGAGCACAAGTCTTATGAGGAGCAGCTGAGAGAACTAGAGTTGTTTAGCCTGAAAAAAAAGCTAGGCTCAGGGGAGACCTTTCTACAATGACCTGACAGGAGGTTGTAGTGAGGTGGGTTTCAATCTGCTCTCCCAAGTAACAAATGATAAGGACAAGAGGAAATGGCCTCAAGGTGCACTAGGGGAGGCTTAGATTGGATATTAGGAAAACATTCTTCATCAAAAGGGTTGTGAAGCACTGGAACAGGCTGTCCAGGGAAGTGGTAAAGTCACCATCCTTGGAGGTATTTAAAAGACAGGTAGATGTGGTGCTGAGGGACATGGTTCAGTGGTGACCAGTCAGTGCTGAGTTAATATTTGGACTTGATGATCTCAAAGGTCTTTTCCACCCAAAATGATATTATGATTCTATAAAGGGTCTAACAGCAATAGGCATGGGATCTGCTTGAATGCAGACACAGAGTATCTACTCAGTCAATGCAAATGAGCAGCAGGGGACCTACCATCCCAAGAGCATACTTGACTCTCTTAAGTATTATACTCACAATTAACTTCTGGAAAATAGACTGTAACACAAGTCTGAGGAATTTTGAAGGTTTAGAGGGCAATCTTCATTTTTAGCTTTTGGTTTAGTTTTGGTTCAGAAGGAAAGGTAACAAAAAGGTTCAAGGGATATCCCCAGAGCTATACACGTTGGGTGCCCATGGAGAATACCCACTTGTAGAGCCTAAGGATTGATCTTACTAGTGCAGGGTAACACTGAGGGCACTACCTGAGATGCTGCCATTGAGGGAAGAGACCACTAAATGTTTTTCTAATGGTCCTCATGTTCATAGAGAAAACCAGACACCGAGCTATAGCCAAAAAACATAGTCAGCAGGAGATACTACTTGTAAGGATGACGGTATTACTTTGACCAAACACAGAAAAAGAGTCAAGCTTAGATGCTAAAAGGGCCATCTGGCCTAGTGGTCTTGCTTGACAAGAATGTCAGTGACTGTATTCCCAACATGAAGAAGTCAGGTGTGCTTGAAAAAAAAAAAAAGGAAGAAGGATTTAGTCAGAACTGCACAAACTTACAGCCTCATGGCTGCTATATATATGTGTGTGTGCTGGGCCACAGAGAGCAAAGTGAGTTAGGAAATGCATTTTATTTATTTTACTCTGCCTAGTGTGGAAGAGGGACCTAGCTGATTCCACACTGCTTATGTAATCTTCCCCACTGAACACTACCTCACAGGTCATATACCTCCTTTCCAAACATAATATTGTCTCATAATAAAACCTAGGAAAACATACTGAAAGGTCAAAATAACAGTAACAAGTTATAAAACTCTTTTACTTGTTCAAGGTCTCTATTTCCAGTATTTTTTCTTTAATCTTCCACTTTCAATATTTACATAAACTTTTGTAAACTTTATTGGGCTAACATTTTGATTTTGGGTGGGAAGTGTTAAAGTGCTAATCCCTGCATGCATTTAAACACCCAAATCAGACTGTGTAACTAAAATATTTAATGTTTCTAGAGCTCTCTCCCCACTTTCTTATGAGTAGTTTCCCTTAACTAATCCAGAATGCACTAGCAGAAGCTCACTTTATGGTCAAGCTGTTCCATCAACATCAGTAGGTATTTTAACCTCATCACAGAGAGGCTAAGCTGCGGTTGGTGCAGATGAAGAGCTGAATGGAGCAAGCTATCTCACCTTCCCAACATAAAGGATTTCTTCTGGTGGAAACCAGGTCATGGAGAGCAAAAATGTAATTACCAATGTCCAGGCATTGTCCTGACTGGATTGGGAAGCTCTCCCATGTCCCGCCATCAAACACAAGTTAAAATACCTTTTCATGGACCAGATTTTAGGGGTTAATTCAGTTGCTCATGGAAGTTCTATCAAAGGAAGTTTTCAACGCATTATTCTGAAAAATGTGTCTTTATTTTACCAAAAGTATACAAGAGGCTGAGGTAGGGCTAGAAATAGGAGTTCAGTCTTCTAAAAACAGACATACAAACCACCAGACTTCAGTTCTTCAGTATCACCCACTTATCTGGGACTTGGGGCGTGGCCACATAGTTGAGTGTGAATCCAGAAGCAGTAGCTTTAGGAATTGCTGCTGATCTGCTGGGATGCTGCACTTGTGTGCAATATTCACAGAGCACACCTGCTTCCCAAACTGTTTATCATCTGTTTCCACACTGTTTATCACCACTTGCTATGACCTTGCAAGGGACCTGCTGTCCCTTGCTATGACCTGCCATTGCAATGCAAGCAGAGGAAGACATACACAGGAACGTGTCTTTCAGTGTCCAGCCCCCTGGTTTAACTCACACCATCCTCTGCAGCAGTTCAGGCTCCATCAGTGGATGTTGTATCGAGAGAGGTTGGGATTGCCTCAAAGGTCCCCACCTCGAACCAGTTGTGGGGTTAATTGCTTCCAACTCAGGGATGATAACACATGGGTGAAAATGCAGGAAGGAAACGGCAGTTAAATCTTATATTTCCATATGGTTTTGCTGTTCAAGGTGAGGAGGCAGGTTAAGCCCTCAGACTTGCCCAAAGGAAGAGTGAACCTGCCTCAGGTCAATCCACCCTCACTGAAGCTTAGTATAGAACTGTTACCTCATGCTGGGGAAGGCTATGAACAGCACACCAACAACTCAGCTGACAGGCAGGCATAATTTACCCTGACGTGACTATGTGCTGTCTATTCCTTCACACTCAAACAATGAGCTACTTATTTCTTATGGTATCATGTGAAATTATGGTGTTTTAATAGAAACCTAGAAGGTCTGAGTCCTTAATGTATCCTGAGGCTTCTATGACAACAAAATCAGGTAACAGATCAGACATGAATGAAAAATTTCAAATAGTAGAGCTTCTACTACAAATTCTCAGCTCTTATCTGGCTGCCTTAACCCAGTTAAAACTCTCTCTAACTCCTGCGAGTAATGCAAAGTCCCGGCAGCATTTTTGCTGCAGTCTCCAAATTCATGTGGCTATTGTGAATCAGAAGTACTTCGACCAAACACAGAAGAGGTGGACCAGAAAAGCTGTGTCAAAAGGTGGATAAGAAGAATTGTTCATTTGCCCAGTGCTAAACTAGATGATGTATATGGCTTTACCCGAGCTAAAAGGGGAATTATAGAGATGCTTCAGATATGGCTCCTGCACCTTCAATAAAACAATGAATACTTTCAATTGCACACATTCAGGAAGCACACTAAGTAACTTCAGAACTCTCCTTTTGAACACAGCCTTAACCACAACGATGTTACTACAGGAAACCTTCGCACCTTTGCAAACGGGACGTGACTTTTACCCGCTACGCAAATAAAGCAAGTCACTGTTTCCCTCACGCATCCGCTACGCTTTATCCGCTCCCAGCAGCACTTCGATACACGAAACACCATACTCCATTTTTGCCAAAGAGAAGCAGCAAGTCTGGATTTAGGCATTACTACCAGCGTTCGTGTCGCAGCGCGGCGCTGGGAGCAAACGGCAGGCCAAGAGGAGAGGGGGGAGGAGAGGCGGGTGGGTCCTCGGGGCTCGGAGGAGGGCGGCGGGCACCAGGGGGAGCTCACACCGCGCCGCAGGAGCAGCCCTCGGCATCCCCGAGACCGCCCGGCTCTGCCAAACTTCCCCCGCCCCGTGTCGTAGTAGCCCGTACCGGAGCCTGTCACCCGTATTTAGAAAGAAGGGAGACAGGTCGGGAGGAGATGGAGCCTAAGAGACAATTCCCCGGAGACGCCGCAGGGCCTGCCGCCCTCCGCCTGGCCTCAGCCGCTGCAGGCGGCGAGCTGCGCCTCTGGGGACCTTGATGAGCGGAGGAACCGGTGCTCTGGAGACTGGAGGAATCGTATTTTCCATGTCCAGCCGTAGTCTGTGTCATTTCTTTACCACAGGGCAAAACGCATTAAAGCTCGAGCTGCCGCGAGGTAGCAGCGCTCTGTGGGCTCCCTTCTGTTCACCCCTATCGGGAAAGAGCGCTGGGTGGGCTACCCCCTCTGTGCGTTTCTCAAGCAGTTCTTGGGGCTCTCTCACCTTGGCAGCTGCATTTCTTCTCTCCCTTCTTCCCCTCGTTCCTGCAGCAGGGTTCAAGGGCACGGAGAGATGAAAACTCCTGCTCGGTTGCTGACCCTTGTGCCTGAGAACACGGACCCACCTGGAAAAGAGCAGGAGGAGCACTTGGAAAGCAGTTCTTACATACGCAGCCCCTCAGGGTGTTTGGCTCCTCCTTGACTCTCCTTGCTTTGCCTTTGAGGGATTTTGGTACCTGAATGATGCTCAGAAGAAGAAGGACCATGCAGGTGGGGAGTTGTGTTGTGTGACCTTGCCAAACTGGCTTCTCCTACTTGCTTTGGCTGTGGAGGCAAGAAGTGGCTGTACATCTAAACTGAACACCAAGCCTCCACTCCTGAGCACATTGCCAGAATATGCTGGGGTTTAGTCTCACCAGGCCCAGAATAGCTGTGCTCTGTGTGTGCCCCAGATCTTTACCACCCATGTGGGCTTTGCTTTTGAATTCTGTCACAGCCCTCACTTGTGCTGCCAAAGTTACAGCAGATTTCTTAGTCATTTCCTTATCTACCAGACATAATGTCACACCAATTGCCACTCCTTTCCATGTGACAGGGTCCTGGTTTTGACACTCTGGCTACACTTCCACCAGTACACTAAGCAGTGCTGTGTCATGGTCCCTCTCCCAGGGTTTTTCCTCCCTGTGAAACTGTTAGTGGGGTTAAAGTAGCACAGTTCAGACCCATGCCCCATGGCACTCTCCCAGACAGCGTCCAGGACTAATCTAGCTCTACCACTGGGCAGGGGCCGTCAATAACAGACAGAGTGGATGCAGTTACCCTGATCTGGAGGGTGATATGTGTAACTATATGAACACAGCTGCACCTCGGGGACAACAAATGGATCCTAACCCTTTTTACAGATAAGGCTAACGACTAGGGAACCAAACTTCTCCTTTCTCTGTAATCACTTTCTGTCCTTCACTAGATGTACATCTCAGGATGGGCTTCACCTCACTAGCCTTTGGCCATTTAAACTGCAAAAGTTACTCTCTCTCCTTAGTAAGGGGACAGAAACAGGAACCTCTAATGGGCAACCTAAAATAGATGGGGTGAGTCACCAACAGGAGACATCTGTTACTATCCACTAATTAAAGGCAGAGCTAAGAGGACTAACTCAGACAACTATCTTCACCCGGCTAAACTTGGATGATGTGAATCTTACTTTATGTGGTTTTACCTCTGAGTCCTAGGACAAGGCAGTGCGATATGTGTACCGTCAGTCAAACTAGTGCATTACTGGTGCAAATATACTAATGGGGAGTTTCCCATGCACTTCTGAGCTGACGGTTCCCGGCTTCTGAATAATTATTTGTGTAGAATTAATTAATGTTCTGAATATTTGCTTTCCAGAGGGTTATACGTCATGCCATACAACCTGTGATGTGCTAGATTCCAGATTCATGTCATAAATGAATTTCAGGTATATTTTTAAACAACATATTTGTTCCCTGAATATACACTTCAGTTCGGTTCATTGGATCCCTTAAAGTTAGTTGTCCCAACAGCTTGAGTAGAAATGGATCAGTAGTAGTGACTCTGTCCAGCACATATAAGAATAAAATTAGCAGCAACATCATTTTATGCCTACTGATGGTGACATTGGTGGCAGCATGGAACAAATGAGAAGCTGGAAAGTGGCTCTGCCTGAGTCCTGTTCTTTCTGCTGTTTGACATCTTCCATTGTTGCATCAGGGATTGGAAAGGAGGGAAGAATGCATATTTGCTTCTCCACAGGCCATAAAATATTGGTATGATAATTCTCTTTGAAATAGCCAATAAAAACTCATCGGCCTCTTGCCTCCACGTGCTCATGAGTGTGTGAACAAATATAAGCTGACATGGGATATGTATATGTGCAATAGGATTAGGTACCGTTTTATTTTGCACTACCAAGCTTTTGGCATGACCACATGTCTTACGAGGAAAGGAATGGTTCGCAAACCATGCAAGTCTTCCTGAAGCATACATCATAAAATCTGTGGTATGCTCCAAGGTGTTGTGCATGCTGTTTGTTCCATTTTTTCCCTTCCAGTGTAAGTCTTCACCTTTCAAATTCCTCTGGTTTTCCCCCTCGCATTGAAGCACATTGGTTACTATGGAAACTGATCTGTGGGCACCAAACTTGGTGACGTGCACATGGAAGGGATGCTTCCCAGGAGCCTAGATATTGACTGGATGGTTATACATTAACACTGCGTATGGCTTAGATTTTGTGAAAACCCACAGGAGGCCACTGAGGGAGAAGAGGTGGCCGCTGAGGTTATGATGAAAGAAACCCCAAATCCAGCCACTGGTATGTTCTGCAGTCCCATGATCTTCTCACTGACACAGCCTTGTGACTCAGAGGGAGAGAAACCAGAGTCAGGCTGTCCTGAGCCACAGGACTGTGGATCCCTCCCAGAAGTAGCTCCATACTGAGAGCCATTACTATGGCTTTTGTGGTGAAAGCTAGTTATGCTTACCAGAGACCTGTTAGCAAAAGGTAAAAATAATTAAAGCAAAAAAAAATACCACATACAGCACATCAAAAATGACCATAAAATAGCTATTTGACAGGGCTTTTCTCGTAAGATAGAAATTCATCTATTGCAGAAAATCCTTCGTGAAGATGCACTTGTCTGGATGGTACTTCACTGTATCATTATGAGGAGAAAAACCTCTAAGAGGGCTCAGATCCACCTGAAAACAACCATGACAAAGGCAGCCCTGCTCTCAAGTAGGCAAGACCCATCAGATGAATATGACCAGGTAACAGCAGAAACCATTTCCTTTGCTGGTGTGGTCCCGCACAGCAATCTGTGGTCACTGGAAGTCACTAGCCCCACCCGGCCACATGGGGATGCCTCTTGGTCTCATTGATCATTAAATGTTTTCTGTTCTCAATAAGTAAACTTACTAGAGACCAGCTCTCTCAGCACAGGTGGGAGGCTAGGTAGACAACCCCCCTTCACCCTAGGCAGAAGGGCACCTGCAAGGCAGGAAGGAGAGAGGGAGGTGGCACTGCAGGCAGCAGGGCAGAAAACAGGGATAGCAGGAGCGGACGCAGAACCATCTCAGCCTAGATCTATGGATTCCTAGGCTTTATTTTTGCTGAAAGTGTAAATCACTTTCCAGAATAGAGGCACACATGCTGAGTTGGGGTGTCATGGTGCAACCAACGGCACATGTTTTGGAGCAACAGTTGTCTATGTAGGGTTTTTTCCAGTCGTGTTTCCAGGGGTGTAGGAAATGTCTCCAAGCATCGCAGAAGAGAGCTTTGCATCATTTAATAGATCTCACAAAAGCAGCAGGGAGACACTGGGGGAGTCCAGCAGGGCTGGAGCTGCTGGTGGGGCAGGGGTGGGATCCCAGTGTTCAAATGTGCAGCAGTACCTGACAAGCAGAACCATGTATTTGAAAGATGCAGGGGGCATTTTTCATCGTTGCAAAGCCTGTATCCAGAAACCCATCCTTCCCAGCACCATGGTGTTAAAGGGTCTCTCCCAGTGTGTGCCTGCACAAGCCAGTGCCAGGACAAATGTTGCCAAAGGAGTTTCCTATTGGAGAGGGCTAAAATTATCACACTAGAGGGGTTGTTTGACTTGGTTTGGGTTTTTTCTTTAGTACAAAAGGCCTGTGATATTTCTGTTACCTACAAACCAAGACAGTTAGCTGCCCTATGGTATGGACCATCCTATTTCTTTACCGGGATGCATAAGAAGCAGATGGGGAGGGCAGGCTCCCTCCTCGCCCTTTGCTGCTCACCCCAGAGCTGAGTGGGGACCTCTCAGGCAGCTCTTCCTCCCCTTGAGTAGCCCAAGTGGAAAAGGCTGTAGTAGATTTAGAGATCAATGGCTGAGAATGAAATCTGATTCAATTGCAAGCTTCTTCTGACAGATTTAAAGAAAATTGAAAAGAAAAAAATCAGTACGTTTTGGAGGTTGGTCCCATTACACCAGCAGCAGATCTAGTATGGGCAGTAAGGTAAAGAGGTACATATTGCATTTTTTTAAAGGCAGTAAATGGGACTACCTTCAAAGGCAACTGAGTAATTTAACACTTTGCACTGTGCTGTCACATTTTCATTTAACAACTATGTGAAAAGTCATCATGTCCTGTTTTTAGATGGCCACCTCCCTGTTCACACTGATCTTTATAACAAGCACACAAATGCCCGTCTATATTTAAAGTGGATTCATTGCAGAACCCTAGAAATTTCTGTGAGACAGATCAGAGGCTGAATATGGACAAGAACATAAAGTCCCAACTTCTGCAGAGTTTGCCTAAACTTTTAGGACCCACTCTCCATCCCCAAGCTTCCCCCTGCACTGTCCCCATCCTCCCCTTCCTTTTTCTCTCAGGGCTTTAGTAGGACACAGGCTACTCTACGGAGGGGTGCGGCTCTAACACACTCCTCTTTCATTTCCCGCTGTCAGTTGTAGGGATTTTCCAGAGGGCTTTTGGAGATCCACCTGTTGTTTGTTCAGCCAGCCCCACAGAAACATATAAACCTGTTTTACTTGAAAAGGAAAAGCCGGCTAACCTCTCTGTGCAATTAGATTGAGCTGTCTGTCTGCTTTCAGCCAAGGAAAAAGATGCCAGCCAGGTTGAAGGAGCAATTTACCTGAATGACATCTGAAGAGGAACAGAGTGAATCTCCTAAATGAAACTTTCTCTGCAGACACAGGGGAAAAAATCTATCCTATTCCCATGGTTTTGGCTGTTCCCCTCTGAGTCTGCCTGAAGAGTGGTGGCTCTGGTCTGTTCTTGGTTGAAATAAATTGGCTGGCCCATCCTTTACCAAAATGAGTGTTTAAATGTGACAGAGAAGCAACTGTCCAAAAATTAACAAGGAACTGATGACCCAGATGTGGAACATAACTTCCAGAAACTCAGTCTCTGAAACACATATATTCAAAATTAACATTATGTAAATATTACTAGATAACAATAAAGAAGCTACAGAATAGGCTGAAAATACTGAAAAATTGTACCGATGATTTTGCAGGAACCTTATGTGCTACATACACTTAGGGAAAAAAAAAGGAGGAGATAAATAAGATAAATCAAGCAATAGCAAAAATTGCACTTAATGGGAAATCAACGGGCTGGAATTCATGCTGGTCAAAAAGAGAATGATAGCATGTTATAATGAATTGTTCTGGGCAATAATTGAGTGGAGAAATGGAAAGAAAATGAAAGGCAACATCTCCCCACTTTCCTAACAAGAGGATATCTCAAAATTTAGCTTCACTTTTGAGGTGATATAAAGTAGCTGCAGAGCAATCAGCAGGAGAAGTGACACCTCAGAGCTTCAGAGTCCCAGACAGAGTGGAGAAAACGATGCTGAATCTGATTGCTAACATAGTCTGTCCCTGTACAAGAGATGCCACAGGAAAAGGCAGTGGAAAGTTCAGAGCCAAGACTTGCAATAAGGTCAAAAATGAAAGCCAAGACAGGAAAAAGATGAACATAAGGGCAGCACCATCCTCTGATCACCTGCGTCAACCAGCAAGACCTCTCCGGTATTTGCATTCATTTTTGCATACTGATGCAAGCTCTAGACTTGGAGTCGAGGGACTGAATTTTTATTAGACGCAGGCTGTGAAGGCATCGCGTAGCACGGTTTGAACAGTCTCGGTCTAGCTGAGCGGGACTGCAACTGCTCTCTATAAATACACTGGATGGGGATAAGCATTAGGGGGAAGGGAGAGCTATTTTGGCCAAGTGAGATTTCACAAGAACAAATGGCTTTAAAGTGTCTGACGATGCATGTGCAGGCAAAGCCTTGGCCTGCAGAGAGGACAGGCTCTGCGTCCCCAGCTTGCCCACAGCAACTGCCTCCCTGGGCGTGGGCTGGCCTCGATCAGGGCCATCGGGAGCAGTAGGCAGGCTGGCATGTGCTGTGATGCAGAGGACAAGCATGAGGAATGGTTCAAAGCCCACAGGCTTTGTTGAGGTGTTTCTAGGTGGCTGTGCACTCCCAGGAGGGTGAGGACTGAGCGCAGCGTCCTGCTGCGTGCCAGGGACACCAGATTTCCCAGCATGGGGCCAACAACACGCACAGGAACCTGGTCCTATGTGCTTTTCCAGCAGCTTCGACACCTCAGGTCCATGTAGGACAGCCACGGATTCAGTAAAGCTCTCCCAAATACATTGACTAGAAATTTCAAAGCAGGTGATGGATTATCCCCATTAGGAAGCTGCCAGCAACATTGACTTTGAAATAATCTGTAAAAATAAAATAAATACTTAAAAATACTCAAGGAAGTACTTCCCTTCTAGTGTTCAGAAACACTCAATACACAGCTGGACAAACTTTTTCCACTTGAACAGTGAATTATCCAACTGGAATATTCTCCAAAAGGCTCTGGGGCGTTGCTCTAGGGTGCGGTGGGAAGAAGGAAAGCTCCACCGTGAAGGATGGCAAAGAAAGTAATAAACAGAGCACATGATAAGGGAGAAGATCCTAATGCACCAATAGCCCAGGGCTCTGCCATTAGCCCTGAGGAAGGCAGGATGGGGCTGATGTGCTGCCCTGATGGCAGACCATGCACCTCCGCTCCTCCATTAGCTTGTCCCTCAGGCACTGGGGGTGCTGGGTGCAGGCACAGCCGGCCCATCACACTCCCATGGACCTGCAGCCATCATGTGGAGCAGCCCCTGGATGTCTGCCTACAGTACAAGTTTTCCTCTCAGAGTCAGGTACTTTTAGCCATTAACTGGATCATTACCATTACATTTAAAGGGCTAGTGTCAGCTTACAGATAGCCTTCTTTTCTTTTCTTTTTTTTTTTTTTTTCCTCCGAACTTGAAGTAAATAGGAATATTTTGAAAGGTTAGTTGGGGAGGGGGATCTGTTCCAGTAAAAACAGCTGGGTTTAGGCAAGTAAATATTATGTTACTATGTAATAGCCATAGCACAAACAATGCAGCACCAGGATCCTAACAGCAAAACTACCCAAATTAAAAACTGCACTTCAGTCCACAAGCCAAGAAACAAACACAAAATGTAAAGGGAGATTTTTTTAAACTCATCTCAAATTCAATAATTTCAGATATTGCTGGTAGCACTGCTAAAGAAATACGTGCTTAAAATGCAAATTTTCAATACTGAGAGCAAGAACATAACCTGCAGGGTATAAAAGTTTCCCAAAATGAAACTCTTCCTTTCTAAAACCAAAAGATAGCAGAAGAAATCTGATAAACATTGGACTCTTGGGGTTTACATAGGCCTAGTCTGAAGAGTGCACACAGAGCAGGAAAGTGATTTTTCTGTAAGAAATCACAATCTTTAAATTGAATCCTTTTGTTGATTTCCATCCAAATTCACTTCATTCTTAGTTGGCAAAATTGCAACAGAAAGCTGGCCTTCAGCTTGCAGTCATGGCTTAGCGGCAGCATCATTGTACAGTGTGAAATAAAGATTTCACCAGACCTATACCGTCTTCCATTGCAATTACAGATGTTCACAACAAATTAAGGTTAATACTTCATCTTGTTCTGACTGCATGATTCTAGCACTGCTGGATTTGGGAGCCCCCTCGGAGGAGTGATTTGAAGACTTCCAATGCTGGAGTTGTTCAAACAGTCAAAGAAACAGCCCTTGTTGTGGATTTGTCTACATCTAGTATCCATCTGCCTTCCTGACAAACCCATCAATGGCATCATTTGTAAAATGTTTAGTTTTATTATACCTGTCTGGAATTTGGCTCACCTAAACAGTCTATTTCATCTGGTTTGTTTGCAATATAGTATATAGCAAAATATTCTTCTTCACCTACATAATCTAGAGCGAAACGTGAGTTCATCAGCCTCCTCATCCGACTTCCTACATCCCATATCAAACCTCTTCACTTCTCTGCTGATTCTTCAAATAAACATAAGAGGCTTTTCCTAAACATGAGATTTATACAACAAGTCAAACTGGCATCTTATTCATAAGAGAAATCATGCTGTAAGAGAAATGGCAAAGAGAGAAGAGCTAAACAGCTTATCCACTGTGGATACGAGCTGACACAATTTAGGAAGATGCTAATGGGTTAAAGGAAGGTTTGATAACTACCAAATCAGCTCACTTAGGACAATCCATCTGTGTGAGCCAGACGTATCATACAACTGTCTGGGAGGAGGGGAGTTTTGCTGCAACTCACAGTGTAAACCAGCTGTTCCCCTCAAATTTTGGTGATCTCACACATTCGTTCTTGACACACTATCTTTCAAAGCTCCATCTACCAGACTTTTGTGGAAAAGACTCAGGATGCTCGAGCATTTTCCCTTCTTATCCGGAACAGGCTCCTCATTGCAGTTCATGAAGAATCAGCCTTGGCCAGGGTGATCTGAAAAGCTGACCTAAGCTGTTGGCTTCCCATGCTTCCTAACCCACCACTCTCCCCTCTCATCCCTCAGGACAGGGATGTTTATTATCACAGCCGATTTTGATGGCAGTGCGGGGATTTGTTTTCTTTCCTTTTAGTTGGCGTGTTGCAGGGGTCCTGCTGGGAGCAACAAACATCCTCATCCATTTGCAGGGATCAAAACCCACACCGACGTGATATTTTGGGAGTGGAAACAATCAGCTTCAAAGGAAAACTGACCAGAAAAAAAATTTCCAAGCAGCACAGCTGATTCTAAAGCTACAGAGAGCAGTTTAGCAGTGCTAATATGATCCCCAGAAAACAGTCTCATAAGCCAGCCAAAGAGAAAAGAAGCTCCCACAGCCCTTGCACATTCCTCACGATGCAGAGCTTGGTGTTGATGTGCCTCCTGCCTCCATGTCTTCAAACCGATACTGGCTCATCAGTTACAGTGAGGGGATTTTTAGATCTGCGACCAGGACACCTTCAAGGACCACCTGGTCTCCATTAGCCATGGGGCAGAGCTGCCATGCATGGTCCGTGGGGCTACACCACGCATGAGCTCCTCATCCCCCACAGCCGGCTTGCCCACACAGCTGGGGATGCGCTCAGCTGCCACATTCAGCCATGTTGAGAAACAAACCACGGCCACGGCACAGACATGAGCTTGCTCCCACACCCGCATGGCACAGCCCAGGGTTGGTGCTGCATGGCATGTTCCCAGGGGAGCGTGGGTGCCAAGGAGCACTTGCCCAATGTAATTGGGATGGAGCCACCCTGTTTAGGACAGCAGGGGAATTCACCCACTCCTACCGTATAGCCCCAGCATCAGTGAACGTTGCCTTGTTTTCCTGGTTTGTAAGTATAGCCAAACAGCATTTGAGGTCAATTCTGCCTTCTAGTCACTTCTTCAAAATTTGCACAGAGACACTTGAAGATATAGCAGTAAATAATTTTAGGATTATATTATTTTATAATAATTTTAAGATTCTCTTCTCTCTTTCAAAGGAGAATGGCAGCCCTCTAATTGAATAGGCGGGAGATACTCACATTCCTGAACGCGGAGTATTAGACCTCTCCCAGTGATAGTTGCTACCACGTGGTCTAAAATTCCTATTTTCCTTTCCCCAAGCTGGCAGGGAACAAAAGCATTTGTTTAGGGGAGAATCTGTCTAGAATCATGCCTTTCTGAATAGCAGTCCCATGTAAAAGAAAGAAGAAGAAAATATGGCTTACGCAGGAGAGGTAGAAGGCTAAAAATTTGAGTCCAATCTTTTAAAATAGGATACAGATATGAAAAGATGCTTGTAGATAGCCCTGGAAGAAACTTAGAGGTCATGTCAACTCCATCATGGGAATCCTCCTTCTAGCTCTTCTGCCCTTCTGGCCATGGGCAGCCAGCAGTCCAAGCATAAATCCCAGGTGTGGCTGCATGCCCATTTTTTATCATAGCCAAGTCTGCATCGGTTGTACGCAAACCTAGAGAGAGAGAAAAAGGCAGGGGAAGTCATTCCTGTACCCATGTGTGATGGAGTGGAGTAGCAAGATGAGCAACATCACTCCGTTGATGTCACTAGGACTCCTGGCTGCTCACGTCAACATTGCCTTCAGACCTGGGAGTACCGTGGAGGTCTGGGCATATATAAAATTGGGGTGTGGAAGTGACCTTATCTTGTTAGCTGCTTTCCTGTTTTACATTTGCTGCCGGGCTGCTTTAAGCCACATCCCAGGGACTGAGTAGGATTAGTGCAGAGCTGCTATGCCAAGTCACTCCTGCCTCCTCAATGAGGGAATTCCCTCCCTCATTTTTTGTAGCAGCCGAGTGCTGCCAAGGGATCATCACGGCATTTAGCACAGAGCTCGTCTTGATGGTGTCTCACTGCAGATTGTACTGTGTTGTTATTCCTGCACTTTTCTGCCTAAGCAACAACTACAGTAACTTTCCACTCCCAGGTTAAGTCACCACCAAATCCAAACCAGGATTTCTATGAGGTTGCACACACCCATTTCTGGCCGTATTTTGCTTTGTTTGCCTCTACTAGTCCAGGACAGAGACATGAAACTCTGGCCAGTGAGTAAATCTGCTCTAACCTTTGGCTATCAGTTGGCAGATGGACAGACAGACTCCAAGCACAGAGAAAACGTGCCCAGATATGCCACTATCAAACTGTCTGGTGCCACAGAAATATCCCTTGTCATGCTGGGCTTTTTTTAACTTCACTCCACAGATCAAAAGCCCTGTAGCCAAACTAATGTTGTTTACCTCAAAACCATTTCCGTCAGAGGAAAGAAGAGAGTACCTGCTTGGGGACATCTGCTGCACACAGCCACTTCAGGCAGAACAAAGGGAACTGCAAATAGAGGAGCCTGCATCCTGAGAGGGGTAGCCGTAGTAACAAGCCATGTCTTTCCCGAAATGTTTTTGCCTTTCACTCCTTTCAGCAGGCCTCCTTGGGCTTAACCATCCATCCACCCATTCAGAGAAGAGAGAGGAAAGCTGGGGTTTTACTCCATTTGGTACTAACCCTGGGAGGGATCCCCAGCCACCCCCTCTCTCTCACCCTCAACAAAAGAGCCTCATCAGATTTGTGCTGAGTTTTTATGGGCTCTTACTGTCAAGTGCCACAACTGCAGCGGTCTTTTTTTGTTTAAGGGTCCCATGGGATTCACACAAGGCTTGCAAAGCCTGGCTGCCTACACAGTTAGTGGGGAAAATCAACTGAAGCCCACCTGAAGCCACCCTGAGAAAGCCAAGGGCAATGTGAAACACGAGCTAGTGGAAAACAGCAGGACAGGGACTGGTAGCACCGAGTAGTTCTGTTTTTTTCGGGTGTGATACAGCTACAGCATGAGTCTGGGTTGATTCCACTGAGGAAGGAGGGATCTCCTTGAGGAGAAGTTTCTAAAAGAAACTCAGTTTCTGCAGCCAGTTACTACACTAAACTTGGCAACTTGCAGCACAAAGCCTTTTGAAGGCTTTTTCCCCCTCCTCTCTCCGCCCTTACCACCACAGGCACATCATGCTTGGAACCCCAGAGAGGAATCAGAGTAGGAAAACAGTTTAACTAGGAAATCTTTCCAATGTCAACATCCTCTATCCTGGGGCCTTGCTTTCCGGGAAAAGATGGTCTTTGTGTATGCGTTTGCATGGGCTGGGTTTAAGGGCAAAAGACCCTTCTTGTGTGTTAAAAATAAAAAGTTAAAAGGTATTCTACAGACTAAACAGATGGGGGTCCCTAAGTACTTTAGTGATTTATTTAGCAACATATTTATTTATATTGAGCAAAGCCTCGGGCATTTCAATGCACAGGGAAGCCCTGGGGCCACAGGATTCTGCACCAGATTGCACCTTCATCAACTCTGTGGACTGATGCTCCAGTCCTCAGAGAAAGCTGTGGTGAGTGATTTAGGGACACCCAGGCTATTCAGATTCCCAGGACCTGGGCTAGGACACCCATGGCTACACAGATCCCTAAGGCTTTTATGTCCTCATCCTTAATTTCTACTGGAGCAGCAGAAAGCTGGCTTAATCAGCGGTGACTTCTCCATGTAGCCAGTCCAGCTAGAGCAGAGATAAGAAACTGAGCCAATGCCTAAGGCTGAAAGTCAAACTGGTAGTGGCTGGTCCTGAAGAGTGACCAAGCAGGATCTGCCAAACTGCAGCAGTTAGTTGAACCAGTGGTTAGGAACTGCCACAGCGTCATTGTCTCTCTACAATGCCATGTCCCTCCTTGGTCTCAAGGCTGATGAAAGGCAATCCTTGAAGCAAAATTACCCAAATTATGTTTCTCTTAGGGACACATAAAGCTGCCCTAAAGAGAACCCATAAAACAGAGACATTCTTGACTGCCACGCTGAAATATTGCCACTTCAGTTGAAATGGTATTAATTCTGCGAGACAGGAAGGCCTGAGCATTTTGAGAGTGCACAACACCAAGAAGCAGGTTACTTCACAAAGCTGAGATGCATAATATTTTGAAGGAAGTTCTGTCCATGACTAAAAATAAACCTATGCCGTTTCCCTGTTTGAACTTCCTGTAGATCTTTAAAGAATACAGAGACCCAACCAAGTCATTCTCTTTGAAGAAAACATTTGAGATCATCAGCGACTTGCCTACTGGGAGGTTCTCAGATTCAGATGTCTTTGTGGGAAATTTGTGCAGAGCATTTAATATCCTATTTATCCCCTCATTTACAAACCATGTGCAACTCGTAAAGTCAGCACTGCACTAAGAGAGGCATGACTGGTAAGCTCTGCTTACAATAGACAGGCATTGGATTAAAATGAGGTTTCATTGTTAAGTGAAAAGTTAACTTCCAGTTACAGTTCTTAATTTAAAGCATATGAAAAATTAACGTTCTCATTTGGGCATTTTTCCAGGTCAGATGGTAGTGCCTGGGTGTTCTCTGGACAAGCCATCTCATCCACAGTAAGTGGCTAAATGTTTGGCTCGCTTCTTTAATGTACATAAGTGAAGAATGATGTTGGTTTTATTAATCACCTTAGAATTAGCTCAGCATCCCACATCATAGGTTTTGTTCCACTGCTGCTTCTGGCTTGCTAAAACCAGAACACTTGTGTCACACTCTCTGACACTCCCCACACGCTTTGGCAGTTTCAGACTTGGATGACTCCAGTTGTTTTCATTTTGGATAACTTCTTGAATTCCTTCAGCACTTGTCAAATTTACATCTTAAATATGCTATAGTTTTTTGTGGGGTTTTTATGTTTTTTTTTTGTTGTTTGTTTTGTTTTGTTTTGTCTTGTTTTGTTTTGTTTTGTTTTGTTTTTTTCTAGGACAAAATCTCTTAACTCATTTATATTCCATATAAAAATTCCATATGAAAATAGAGGGACTGTCTGCACAGTGCTTCCTCCACTTCTTCGGTTTTCTACACTTTCCTTATTACATCTGTTGCAGCTTTGGGTCAGGGCAGCCCTAAAACCTATAACAGATGCTCTCTGTTAGCCGCCCACCCTGCTTCCCTCCCCAAAGGGGAAGAGGAGAGGAATAAGGGAGAGAGACTTATCGATTAGAAAAGGAAACTTGAACAGCTTTAATGAAAAGGAAAATAATAAGAAGAATACAATGGAATAGTTACAAATATATACAAGACCAGTATCAAACTCAAACCTCTCTGATGGCAAGAACATCGCCGCCACCACCGATGTTGTGGAGCAGGCACTGGGAAAGTCCCAGACAGGGCCCAGCAGCAGATGGGAAGCGTGTTCAGGAGCTGGATTCTGGTATTGGATTCAGGAACACTCAGATCAGGATCGAAGGCAGAACGAACAGAGTCCTCCTTGGATTCCAGTCATTGAAGGAACAATGAAGAATTCGAGCAAGCGCCCAGAGCAAGAGCCTCCAATCTGAGAGCAACGCAGAAAGGGCCCCCAGCAGCCAAATATGGCATCTATGGGATGGAATACCCCATGGGTCAGTTTATGGGCACCCATCTGTCCACTCCTCCCTGCAGGTGCGGCTTTTACTTTCCGCAACCCCCAACATGGTGCACAGGATCTAGCAGTGGCCTTGGTCTGCACACCAGTCCCTGGCACTAACTCTAAACATGGAGCATTATCACTGCTAGAAGCAGCCACCGCCTGCGAAAACAGGCTGCTAATTTCAGAAAGTGCAGTTAGTTAAACGAACTGAGCTGAGAGGTAAAATCACTGAACAGAATTGTTCTGTTCTAACTCAAACCAGGACAACATCTTCAAATAGCACCTCTGTTCTTGGTCATTGTGAGCTTGAGCAAGCCATCTCAGCTTCATGGAAACTTGGTCTTACAAGGCTAATGAAGGTCACATGGGCTGCAATGGACTCCAGTAAGCCACAAAGAAGAATTGTTATTAAAACATGCAAAATAATCTTACGGTTACTGGTGCTGATAATGTCCCTGCTGGAGAATATCAACCACTTTGAGGCACCAAACTTCAAAAAAGATGCAGAATAATCAGATAGTAACAAAAAATGCTTGGGTGTAGGAAACATCACCTGCTGGGAAATGTTGAAGTTGATCAGTCTAGCAAAAAAAACCAAAACCTCAGACACATTAAGAGCTTTTAAGGACAAGAAAGATGTTCTTTGGAGATAGAACAAGAGTAATGCATTTTGATTGCACCAAGAGAGACTGACAGTTGGTGCTAGAGACAGCTTCCTCTAGTGACAAGGACAGTAAACAGTGGAAAAGCTTGCCTAGGGAGGTTATAGAATATCCATCACTCAGTTTCTAAAAGCAAATGTGACAGATGTGAGTTGGGAATCATTCTGGTATAGCTGGACCTGCCTTTGGGCAAGAACTGTGGACAAGTTTATTCCTCAAGGCACCTTCCAGAGCTATTTATTTAATACTTGATGATGACATGCCTCATAGAGAAGATCAAATATTGAATACTACAAATAAAACTATTTTAAGAAAAGAAGAGTAGGAAAAAGACCTTGGACATTGTCAAGTTTTGGGGAGCTAGAGGTATGATTTAGTCTTCAAGAGTCATGTCTTCTGCTTTTGTTTGGCATAAAGTTAATATAATTGATCACTTTTTATGCAGTATTAAGAAGCCTGTTGACTTCAGAAAGGTCATTTAAGGGGGATAAGCTGAGTGGGTACTGGAGTCATTTCATATACCTCATCAAGTTTCTCATATCGGTCCCAGTGGCGGGCCTCATGAGAGGAAGTGCATATACTACATGGTTAAGCAATGAGTTCTGATATAAAATGTTTAGAATCTTTTTTTTTTAAAAGATTCAAAGCTTACAATAAAAGTTAACAAACAAACAAACAGGCACACAAAAATCCCAGCTCCAGAAAGCTGAACTGAAGTTTAAGGACCACGTAAAGGAAGAAAGCGAGAATAAAGCTGACCATAAATGTTTATACTAAAAATATTAGAGGTCACACAAGGATTTCAGAGTGTCCAGGTGGGGGAGGAGGTTGCTAGGTTATCCTCCTTCCCACAGAATAAACAAGAAGAGTGCCTCATGAGGCCAACAGGATGGTCTTTCAGAATTCCGGTTAATTTCCTTTACTTCCTAAATCATCCAGTACTTTTAAGTAAGCTTCCTAAATCTTCCTCACTTTTATTTCAGTAAAATCCAATACCACATCTATCATCTTAAGGTATCTCCCCCAACAGCAATAGATTTTCCAAATTCTGACTTCACTGGCACACAGGATTTATTGAACTGTTGGGATTTCAAAGCAGAATTCAGATGATGGGAAAATGGAGGTCTAAAACAGCAAAGACATAAGACGACATATTTCTAAGGGCTTCACAGACTTTATTTCTGTGAATATTCTCACCTGTGCTAGTATAAACTGGGAGCAACTCCACTAAATATAGCAAGTGCACATCAATGTAGTCCCACTGTGACATCACTATCAGTTCTGAAAGTGTTCTCATCAATTACTATTTAGACGCTACCTTTTTTTGAAAGCCTCTAGCAATAATGGGGGGAAAAGGAAAACTTAAATAAAGGCACCTCAGTTATACTCACTGCAGAATGACACTTCATAAAAGAGAATACCTACATGTTTTTTTTCATTTATGAAGCTGATGGGCTTTCCAAATGCATAGAGCAAAGTTAAAATGCTTAAAACAATAAAGTATTTCCAAGATGAATGTTGCTAGTTTGAGGATATTATATGAAAAGTGGCTCGGTAGATGAAAAATTGGCATTTGATAGGTTATGGATACACTGGAAATAAAGAAGAAAATAACTGCTTAAAATGATATACAGATTGTTTTAACAGTCAATATTTTCAAGCCATGGGAAGTGGACTTGTAATAGCAATTAATGCTTCCCTTTTCCAGCATATTCAAATCTGTCATAGATAGCAAAGTTCATTCAGAAGCAAGCACAAAACTTGGATAAATCCCCCTGTATTTTGGTACTAGTGTAAGCCTTAAACTCAGATCTGACCAATTGGAATTGTTCATACTTCTATAAATAACTTTAAGAAACATTTCTTTTCATCAGGCTTTATGGACCACTTAAGTCTCTCATAAACCACATGCAACTTAGTAATTTTTTTTTTCAACTGGAAAGTTGGACAGACTTGAGTTTCCAACAAGTGTGGTTTTAGGTTCTTATTTTTTTTTCCCTTGAAACAGAAAGCTAGAGTTTAAGTCCATTCTGTACAAACCAAAAGCATAATCATCAAACATATCTAACACATAGCCTGTATCTGCCAAGTCTGCATAACAAAAAAAGGAGGGGGTCTAGGAGAGAAAAAAAAGAAAGAGAATGGCTTTGTAGCTAAATGACATTAGATGAAGATGAATGAAGAAAAGTGAATGCTGTGTGTTTGTATTGTGTGGAATAATTTATAGGGCTTGAATGTCTTTGAACGCTTTTATCATTGATATATGAATACTTTTGATCGAGGAAAACACCCTTGGTGAAGGATAAAGAAATGACTAAATTTCAGTACTCCAAAACTGCATATGAAACACCCTTGCTGCATAACAATAAAAATCACAGATTCTTAGAAATGAATACAATTAGTCATAGTTATATAAATGCAAGTATACATTCAATTTGTATGTACATATTAAAGGGAAACGCGTTAAATAAAAGAGAAAACTAGTTTCCAGAGCAAGATGTACCACACTGGGCAAAATTACAGCACAAGTAGGGAATTTCTTTCACAGGAGAAAGCCTGAATGCCATTGTAACAGAGGACCCTCGAGCTGCCAGCATGGACTGTAGTGGAGTGAGGGCTCCCACAGAGCAGGTTTCTCCTTCTTGGCCATCAGTGAACCCGTGCTAGCACCAACGTCTCATGCTCTAGCAGCTCCACTTAGACAGAAGTGCAGATGGCTAATTCCGTGTATGTTAACTATTGGAGTCAAAGACAGTAATTTACTTTTTTTTTTTTTTTTTTTCTGCTTCATTTAGCCCAATGAAGCAATTCTGATAGCCTGCTGCACAGTTCATGTGACCAGGCCAGCTCGCTCATATGTTTTGAACATAGAACAGAGGCTGTTTAGGTGAATGAGAATAAGGCAAGAGACTTCTCAGTCTCCTACTTCATTTATTAGCTATCTGTCAGTTATCCTGGACTGCCCTGAATTTGTGCCTGAGCCTCATATTACTCTTCTAGGTCATGTATTGGTCAAGTTCCTCACAGCTACTTCCACCACTCTCTTTATTCTTATGTGATTGTTTAAATATAAAATCTAAACTTGGGATATATATTATGAATAAGCGAGGCACTATTCAAACGCTGTTTTTCTAGGTCTGTCCAGGCAGAGCATCTCCTGCAGACATCCTTTCATCTCAGACCATAAACTCATAATCCTCTCCAGTCAGTAAAAGGAAAGAGGGACCTTTCATGTTTTCTATAAGGAGGCCAAAGAAGAAACAGCTCTGCCTATCCCTTCTGCCCAGGATTTATGACACAGCTAGGTCAGATGTGCAACTTATCCTGATTTTATAAACAAGCAGCATAGCAGTCCACAAAGAACTCCTCCATCTAGCAAAGCTATCCCAGCACACACATGTCACCACAGCCGCTGCCTTCCAAACTGATACTAAGGAGAATAGAGAATAAATACTGTTAAGGGTATAGGCAAAATAATGATTATAGGCAAGTTTTAGTTTATATATAGGCCAGCTCTCCTATCTTAGCGTCTGCCTTTCTTTTCTGAGAGAATCTTATATTTAGCAGCTCTAGTTGCTTTTGCAGGTTGATCTACTCTGAAGAGCATAGCATTAACATGCCTGAACCCACCAGATGCCAAAAGTCTTGCTCCAAATTGCTGGTGCATGGCATAAGGCATACAAAGCACCTAGCAGAAATCTTTATCCGGGTTCTCAAAGCAGCATAGCTTCACCAAAGTTGCAAATTTGTTCAAAAAAAAAAAAAAAAAACCAGCGCAGTGACACAGCTCTCCCATTCCAGAAGGGCTCATGTGATGCTAGCTAGTGGAGCTCTGCAGTGTGCTGCACTGCACAGCGTTAAGTTGTAATACTCTTCGTTTCCTAGCATCATTAATACTGATTAGATCTTGAGCCTCTGCACATAAAAAAAAAAAAGATGGGGACACACAACATAAGTACTTTGCCAGCAACAAATCAAAAGAATAGCCCAGATCAGAACAAGGCGGAGAAGCCATAGAATGCTGATTTTCTGGGCAGTTTGGGATAGTTTATGGAGGATTTCCCAGCTCTATTTTTTTCGGTGATAGTATTTAGATATATCTCTAGCTTTGCAGAGAAAACCATCCATAGACATTCAGGAGAAGCCTGGGAATAAAATGCACATCATACATGGTGTGATACAAAATACTAATTTTACCTAACTGATCCTGTTTCTTAACATTCATGAGAAATGTTCATAGTGAAGTCCCTTGTTTCTTTCAGTATGCTGAACTTAAGGGTTCCCTTTTTCCTATGGCAACTGATGCAGTGGGCAATTAACACAGCTTTTTGCTCTTCTCATAGGGCTGAGAATCTGGCCTACTTAACTCCAAGCATCTGTGGGGTGTTGAAACACAAACCTCTGAAAATTAGATTGCTTTGCCAAAAAATCAGCTTTCACTTAAAATATTCCAAAACCAAGAGATGTCAAAGTAAATTTTGCACACCTCAAAGCAGAACAAAGTAAAAGGCCCCAAAGAGAAAAAGGAGACTCCTAGCTTGAGATTTAAATTTTCTTTTCTTCAAATTTAAATAACAAAAATATTTTTCAAAGTATGAATCTCTTGGGCACTGTCATGTCATGTCGCCAAATAATTCATTAAAGAATGTTAGCTCTATTGCTGCTGTTTGAAGTGTCAGAGGTTTCTTTGCCTGAAAACGGCCTGTTATTCCCAAAGATGGAGGGAAGGAGAAGGTTCTCTTTGTATTTTTATTTCAGAGCACAATGGATTAAAAAAACCCAAAAATTCTTAATAATGAAATAACAGTGAGGGAACTCATTCTGAAGGATTCTAGAGTGCTTTAATAGTACATTGCCATCCATAGCAGGGCAAGGATCTGCCCCCTCCCCGTGCACAAATTACTTGATTGCACTCACTGCCACAGTTTGTTTTCTAATATTCAGTATGACATTTCACATTTCTAGCCTTAGGCTTAAATGGATTTGATCCAGCCTGCCCTGAAATTAATGTAAAGACTGCTATTTACTTCAGTGTCCTCTTTTTCCTCTTGCTGCAGCCCATTGGCTGCTCCAATGATTTCCTTCGCTTTCATTTTGGCTGGCCTTCAAGTCTTTCCAAAACATCATGCCTCTTGTTCTGTACACAATTGCAGACAGAAAGAGGGAGAGACAAGATAATAAGCTGTTCGGCTCCAATCCCTTCACCATGTGCGCCGGCCAAGGGGCACGGAGCAGTTCACGTGGTAGTGGTGGAGGAAACAAACTGGGCCCCCTTTCCAGGCAGCCCTTCGTGGGCACTGCAGCCTTCCCCAGCTACTCCCACTCTACTGCAGCTGCCAGTACCCGTGTAGCCAAGCGCTACACTGCAGCTCTCTGCATTTATCAAGCACTATACGTTGAGTTTTTGAGATCCCTAGATATGATCCTACACCCAGTTCTGATATAATGCTCACTACTTGGGTGATTTTCCCTGTACCATTTAATTTTGTCCCCAAAAATTAGAATATTGCTCCTTTTTTACATTATAGTACTTAGCCTACTATCTGCAGAGATAATCTCTCCTTGGGTTGCCTGCTTGCTTCGCTGCAAACCCCCTGGGATTTGTGAGGTGTTGCAAAAAGTCAGATGTACAATTACCAGGTGCTTGATACCGAAATACATACCAGGTTTTTCTCTCACTGACAATGAAGGGCCTTGCACTTCTGGTGCTGTGGTATTTAATCATGGACTGATACTTTTTTTGCCTTTTTATGTTATCAATTTAACATAAGTTCTCAGAGGACTGTAGCTTGCCCATAGTGGCAGGCTTTGGCACACAGGTGTTTCTCTTTTGTCCTATTTCTTGCTCTTACTACCACTGTTGTTTGCTGAAGCTAAGGACCAAAGGTGTATGCATTCATCTTGACAGCAAGCACTTTCACCAGAATGCTGTTAACACTTTCTGCAGGAAATGTTTCTCCATTCAGGAGTTATTTGACTTTCTTTTTAGCAGCTTTCTTTCATAGAGCTGCAGCAATTAAATTTTGACATTGGAACATGATGGTGATGTAGAACTCCTCTTCCAAGGTAAATCATCTGAACAGAGTGGTCCAAGTGAGGGCCATTATCTGAAAGCACAAGGCTGAGGGTGCCAGGCCTTCCGAAACGATTCCTGCTATGGTCAGTGTAGTGTCTGACAGTCATCTGCTTCCCAGCAGCCTGTAACATAGACCAGAATGTGTGCACAGACAGAGAGGGATGAGCAGCCAAGGCAATTGCGGGGCCTTGGTTAGGTCAGTCCTGTTAGACAGTAGTGAAAGCATCTGTGGTGTGGGTGGAAGGGGATGAGCAAGCTTTAACTTTTACCTGAGGCACCTGTGACTATCTATATCTGCGTCATTAAATAAGGGAGGGTCAGGGACTGATCCCTTGTCCCATTTTCCAAGTGGAATAGATGAGATCTTGTCCACCTATCTGTGGGGTAGTCATCTATAGGCAAGACTGTCCTACAGAAGGCTAATTTTGAGTTATTCAGGAGAAGCCAGGAGTGATAAGCAGTGTGGACAACATGCTACCAATGCTCAAGTTCATTCCTACGCTGTCTCTAATTTAGAGCACAGACAAACCAAATGCTGTGCACATTTCATCAGCTTTGCATTGGTTTTGCATATTCCCATATGAACCCCAACTGTTTACCAGGTCTTTGATATCCCTGGTCATGTCTGCCAAACAGTGACATCTCTAGGTTTTTGGAGACACACTTCAGTTTCAGAAGGCACCCTGAGGAAGCTTCTGTGATCTGAGCACTGTGAGCCAAGTGCCTTTAACTATGATGCTATCTCATATGCTCAGACTGTCTCGATAATTCAAGTACTCTATGGGTGGGAGTTCTCCTTTGGCATGTGCCCAGCTCTACAAAATGATAGATATGAGCACTGCTTTCATATGGTTTGTTCTGAGATTCCTTTCAGACTCTTGATAATGGTAAATAATTGGCTTGATTGCTTTCTGTGCCTTTCTGTTACCCGTTTTTCCAGCTATTTGAGGATCTCATATTTTCACTCATTTGTTATACTTTCCTGACCAGGAAATGAAGTCAGCTATGTATATCTAATTCCCCCTTTTCGTTGTTCACCTCAAAATTGTAGCATTGCAGTTTCTGCATCATGGAGAGTCACTAGCAATAACTCCTTTAAAATGCTCTCTAGTGATTTAGCATCATTTTCTACTTCAGTTGTTTTACATCCTCAAACTTAATGATGAAACGACTCACGGTGAACACGATTGCTAGATGTGACTTTTGGTTCTATGGTGATAATCAACTCATTCCAAAAGCTACCAGCTGTCTCTGCTGGAGGAATGGGTACTCCAAACGGCAACTCACTAGCGTCACATTGTGTGGCTGCCTTTTCAGTCATACTGCCATGTTTTGGAAGAGGATAAACAATCACCTATTTCCTGGTGGTATATAATGGTTATGTGTGGTAACTGTGTCTATGACACTTTTTTTTTTTTTCAGAAGTCAGCAGCTGTCTGATGGTGGGAAAACAGTAGAAATAATGTCAGCTAATTTAAAAGCCTAATATTCAAGTGACTTAGAAATTATCTTTAGATGCAGCTGTGTTGCTGTTACCTCTTTGGCACATAATCCTTGGGAGGTCAGCAAATGCCTGTGAATGACAGGGCAGAAAAGCGCATTTTACCGTGTTTTCAGCCAAATTTTAATCCACTTCCTGAACTCTCTCAAAAGAGTTTGTGGCCACGATCAGCTCCAGCTGCTTCCATGCAGTTTCCCTGTTGGTGCAGCAGAAGATTGTGAGATACATGCTGCTCCCAGTAGATCCAAGTAATCCCATTTCTGTTGTTGACAGACATTACTCACTTCTTCTGCAGATGGGCTTCTAGATGCCATTCCCAACTTCCTGTGACTAGAGGAGGACCATAACCTTGCAAAGGAACCATTTGACTTACCTGAGCGCTCTTGCCATTACCACTGTTTGCCATGAAGCACAGGGAGTAGTTCTGCCTCTCCAAAGCAGATAAACTTCATCCAGGAAAGTATTTAGTCATCAACCCCAGTTGTCTGCAAATGTGCAGCTTGCCTGGCTACAGTGCTTGCCTAGCTTTTGCTCACGCAGTCATAGCATGGTGAAAGTGGAAGCCACACTCACACTACAAGTGCTTCAGGGACACCCAAAAGGCACATTTGGGCAAAGGTGGTCTGATTACTGGTCAACTCTTCTAAGCTCTCAAACGATGGATGCACTCAAATGAAGTAAAGCATAAGCACCTGTAAAGAAAGAGCATCCTGTTGAGTACGAAAAGTGCACAAGAGAAGGGTGCAGCAAAACACTCATGCACAGAGTCATCATGATCTGCGTAACAGAAGATGATTATCTTGCCCAAATTGGTACAGTCATTCACATGGTGACACCCACAACAGCTCTGTTGACCTCACCCTCCAGGCACTCAGAATAATGATGGCATCTTGAATTTTATACCATCTACCACCATTATAGTACCCTAGCTGGATCTAGTTGACTGAGTTAATCTCTCAAACAACTGCTGCCTTTATCACTTCACATATTTACTACTGCTCTACTGCTTGTTTTGCGTTTGATTTCCTGAGGGTTTTTTGTTTGTATAGTGGGGTTTGATTTAGGGTGAAGTTTTTTGATGTCATCGTGTATTTGTATCATGAGATTGTCTGAGGTTTATAGCAGCATCTCTATTTCTACACCTTTGCACTGTGTTAGTATTATGAACCTGCGAAATCTCACTCTTGGTCTCCCTTCCGGCCTTCTTCACAATGTTATTTTATATTTTTTTCTTTTGGTGATACATTTGATCTCAATGACTTCTCTTTCCATGACTGTTGTATTCAAAGTCTTTATGCAAGACACCCTGTATTACCCCTCAGATTATTCATATGTCTCTTTTAATTTTGTTTGTCCACATTTTTACCTCTACTCACTTGGGTTTTGCATTCATATGGGTATGTTTTCACGTTCTCTCTCTTCTACTTAGTGGATTAACAATTCTAGGTCTGTTCCATCTTAAATCTTGCATTTACATGGGAAACTGTGCCTTATCCTTACATACAGCTCCAGCTTTTGGAGGCTCGTTGAGGAATCTTCTTTTAAGTCTTTAAAATTCTTACATTTAAGTCAAGATTTGATAATCCTATGAATCTTGAACCATTCAGCAAGATGATCATCTGTTTCAGTGTTTCAGTTGCATGCACTGAGAAAATACTCTTTCTGGGTGGAAACAGCCTCAGAGAGTTTTTAGGTCTTCATTTGGGTACTCACCAGCTTAGTGCTGATGCATCTGTTCAGCATGCAGCTGCCTGTCTATCTCAGAGAGCAACGTGGCTGCATTTATTTTGTCTCTCCTTTGCTTGGCTTCACAACATCCTATATCTATTTTCCATTGCAAGCTAGGGAATGTCCAAATGATGAGCATGGTCTATGTGCAGACAGGCAGCTATAGCACAGTGCCATGATTATTGTTTTTCCTTTAGTTGCAGGACCCAACATCTATCTTACCGATAGATACAAAGCAAAAAAAATCTCTCAATTAGAAACTAAGCCAATGAGGGCACACGTTCATTTCAACAACATTACCAACAAAATAGTCAATTTGACGTCCTACATGAAGTGAGAATTGGGCAAAATAAGGGCAGTAACACTCAAACCTGCAGCTCCTCAACAGCAGCCCGTGGTGCTGCCAACATGACAACAGCCAAGGTGATGGCTGCTCCGTGGGAGATTTACACTGAATCATATCCGTTTGCAGGTGCCAGCAGACACAGTGTGGGCAAAGAGGACGATGAGCATACTGCTGGCTTGGATGTGGAGATAACAGCAGTGGGAGAGATTTCAATTGATAAGTTGAAACCAAATGCAAATCTTATTAATCTGTACTTGGAATCGAGTCCACAGGTCAGCATGTCATTAGAAATACAGTTAGTATCAGCAAAGTCATTACTTCGAGGCCCTGGGTTAGTGACAGAAATGAATAGATGGGGCACTAGAGTGAAGACAGCTTCTATGAGCATGAGTAGAAAGGGGCAAGTTTGGAAAAGAGGGTGATCAAGACAATCTGTGAGAAGTCAGGGCCTTATCCCAAACTGCAGAACCACCCACCAGCACTCCACTGTCAGCAGACAGCTGGAAACTCACTGGTGAGATGTGCTCTTTGTACCTTACGAATTATTGTCCCGGACAGATGATGATGGCCCACTGCTTCAGGGTGGTAACTGCAGCCTCCAGGAGGAGGAGTGCAGGCAGCCAAACAACTCTCCTAACCCTCTAATAAGCTCATTAGCACATGTCTTTGCTAACAATACATACGGAATCAGACCACTTCAATATGACAGATCTCTGGGTTTTTTTACCATTAAAAAAAAACCCTGGGAAATCACATCCAAAAATAGATTAAAATAACATGAGAAGTGGAAGGTCAAGTGTTCAACAGTTGGGTAGTGCCAGATCTGGGATGGTTTACATAACCTTGCTGTAGCCTCCCTGAGTGGATGCAGTAGTTTGTCACAGGATTGTGGGTACTTCTTTTCTACAGAATCCTGACTCATTTGGTGATGTAATGGCTAAAAGGATTAAAGTGAAAACCAGAAATATTGCTCTCCTCTCATTAAAGAGATGGTACAGTGCAGAAATCCAGCCCCACAATGGAAACAGAATTATTAATTTTCTTCATCTGCTTCTGCAGTACAGCCTGCCTAGAATATCTTTTAATTCTTTACAAATAGTAATTCATCTTCGTGATGCACAAGTAAGAAGACAATGTTATCTTAATTTTATGTGTTGGGGATGGAAGCACTAAAATCAAATTTTTCCTCAGGTAGTACGATGTACCCTTATGGGGTAAGCTAATTCTTAGCACCCATTTACATTTTAGACCCAAAGACTGTTATGTTAGTTCTGTTAACCAGTGTGGTTTGGACACAAACAGGGAGAGAGAAGAAACAGTTTATTTTTTGGCATTTGGGGATGATTATTTGGAAAGTGTATGCTGCTGGAAATCACAAAGTCCTACGTGGACCTATTTTTTGAAAGTCTGATTATATGTCTGCAATTTATCAATGTATCTTCTATGGAGTTGGTTTTATAAGTAGATTAAGAAAATGATATTTAAGAATAAACTTGGGCTATTTACTCCAGGTTTATTCCACCATAGGAAGCTAGCCTCCCCAGCATTCCTCTGATGCTCAGGAGAGGACTAACACTGACAGCAGATGGCGGACAATGATGCATCTTTAAGTGTATTAAATGTTTTTCATTTCTACAGATTTATGAAATGTGATATACACTCTGTCTCTTGTATCTTCAAAAAGATACTGTCCCCTAAAAAAGAATGAATGTATTCCTTGTCTGGATTATAGATGCACTGCTGTCCCCAATGTCCTCCTATAGGCTCCGTACTGTCACTTTAAAATTTTATTTTACTGAAAGTCAATATGTTTTAGGAACTTTCATAAAGAGCTGAAAATGTTTATCTTAGTAACTAAATAAGAGTAAGAGTTGTTTTTCTGACTTTAGAAGGATGGGACTTTTAAGCCGTATGTAAGTTATGGATTTAATATTTTTATGTTACTTCCAGATTTCCTCAGGTTTTTTTCCTTCTGTTCATGTGTAGCTACACAGAGTGCAAACACATCCGGAGCTTATAAACACAGACATTTAACTTTTAGAAAACGCATGATCCCGTTTGAAAATGTTATTCTTACAGTTTAGCACCTGTTTTGCTGGTTTGGGAAAACCTCTGTGCAGTGTCTAAGGAACCACCTCTTCCGATTTGTGTTTTAGGGACACTCTAAAACAAGAAGAAAAACAGGCTGGAATGAATGTAAACATTTGAAATTAGGCCCTCTACAGCAATAAGGGAGACCTCTTCTGTTTATTCTTTAAAGGTATAATTGTGATCAGGTTTCCTCTGACTATCTGCTCCCACAAATATCTAAATATTATGCAAAACACAAAGCACTCTTTTCCTATCGCTGCCCAACAACCTTGCTTCAACTTCCAGGTATTAGCGTGATTGGCGCTGATGAGCAGGATGAAGAGCTCTGCTCGGACCCTTCCCTTCCACTACCAGGCTGCTGTTCCCACCTTGAAGACGGTCTTCCCAGGGAGGCAGACCTGTCACCTCAGCATCCCCTGGCAGTAATCACCTGTGAGTCAGCAGGACCCATTTAGCACTCACTCCCCCGAGGAAGCACCTCCTGAAAACATGGTGGGATGTTCCAGGCAAATACTGTCAGCCACTTAAAATACTGTAGGCAAGTTCAGATACTTCTTTTTCCCACTACTCTGTAATTATTATTATTATAATATGCTATACATGACAGGCTATAGCTGGTAAAATACACGCAGCCAAAACCAAAATGAAGTGTTGCCTAGTTAGCAGCAGGGAAAGGGATGAAGCATAAGAGGAGAAACCAATTAGTGACCTATTTGTCATTAGGGTACTGGTTTTAGTGAAGAATTTGAACATGACATTTCTGAAAAGTTGTCCTAATCAAAAAGTTTCTGATAAAAAAAGACACTATAAAACTTACCACTTTGGAGGTCTTTTAAAATATAAGCTTTTTAGGTTTTCACTTTAACCAATTACGGCTCAGAAGAATCCAGCAAGTAATGCTGATGAGTTTTTATGAGAGGCAGCCTAGTTTTAGCAACAGTGGTCTGAAACGACCAAGAAAACTGAACTGATGCCCTGCCCTGTTCTACAAAAGAACTGTCTTTACCTCTCCTTGCTATTATAAACTTCAGCATGTTTTGCTGCTCAAAATACTACCTGTCAACGCAAACTGCGGCTATTATTTATTCAGCATACATTCATGATATCTGACACTGATTTCTTCCCTGCTGAGAAGTCTAACAGGCACACGCGCGTCATTTCGTGACTGTTGCACTGCATTCCCAGATGCTAATACAAATAAATCCTAATCAGGCTCTGTAATTTTCATATTGCTCAACTGCAAAAATGTCATGGCTTCTTGCAGCTCTATAGTAAGATAGGAGCAGGGAATAGGAAGGAAAGGGGAAAATCTTAATACCACATCATTCAGTGAGCGCCTGTTTGCAGAATGAAGGTTTTGACAGTATTTTTTGTGTTTTCCATGAAAACAGTTGATCAGGAAATAGTGTTTCAGCGAACATTATTTCAAAATTGTAATGAGTTTAAAGTTTTAATGTGTTTAAAAGTGAGGGGAAAGAATGAGAAAACAGTTCAGCATGAGGAGGAAGGTCACATACGTGAAGGTGGGAGAAAACAGCATCAGAGACTTAAGGCTAAGATGCTTAGAAAAGTCAGAGGAGTAAGAGGAGAAGGTGAAAAGTTGCTCTTGTATTTAGTTAAATTAAATTTCATTATTTCTTCTGTTTAGCTGGGAGGATGTCTATCAGATTTTCTGGGTGATTCTTGATGGCAGAGTATCAATATGGTCAGGTCATGGTGGTAAGGGTCAAAGAACAAGACTTGTGCGAGAAGGAGGTGCTGTGGGCGCGTGCGGGCAACACTCCAGAACCTCTCACCTCTGCCACAGGAGCCGCAGAAACTCACAGCAGCTATTCATGATCCTGAAGTAAATGCAGCTTCCCTAAAGGGGAAACCCAAGGCTGCTTCCTATGTTTCACAGGCAACTACTAGCCCTTGGTTTCTGACTCCTCTGCTCCTCTTCAGCTATACTTGCTGAGAGCATCATCTACAGCATGCTGCCAAGCCAGTTTATCTGCCCAGGCTTAGAGCAGTTCTGTGGCTGATGTGTGATATTGTTTTGGTCTGCTTTCATTGATTGGATGGTTATTTTCTGGTTTGGCTCAGAAAAAAAGAGTGGTGGATTGTTGTTTTCTTGTTTGTTTTATTGGGTTTTTTTCTTTGTGCCATTCTGGTTTTAATTCACAGCAAGAGCATTCAAAGCTTTGGACAAGGATTCTTTATTCCCGATTTCTGGGTTATAAAAGTAAGTGCATTTTTTCCCTATAGCTTTTGCAGGAAGAACATCTGGTTCTTTTATTAATTTCCAAGATGCCTAAGATCCCCAAGAATATAATTACCTCTATTGACTTGCAGGGTGGTAAGATTATGCATAAGCCCATAAAAAAAAGCAAACTCAGGGCATGCAAAAATGCACCTTTTCCTAGAGCCAGGCACATTTTTGTTGTTTTGCTGGGGTTTTTTGCTGAAGAGCCTGGAGTATTAACGCACCATTTGCAGTCCTGGTAGACTCCAACCTGTAAGTCTGTAAGTCTGCTCCCCTCCAAACTGCACTGGACCAGCTGAGACTGTTCTTTGGCCAGAAGCTTTGTTCTGCCTGAGCCAGTGCCTGCTGCTGGCCCAGTGGCTGCAGCCCAAGCTCCTCAAAGTCCGTAAGATCAGGATCTCACACAGTATTTCTGTAAAGGCAGAACCAGACCTTTCCACTGAGCTGCTGTTATTGCCCAACAGGATGAAAAGCAAAATTTATTTTTTCAGTGGATCTATACAGTTCTACTTTTGTCCTCTTTATACCTTCTATATGGTAAAATACATTTAAAAAAAAAAAAAAAAAAAAAGAAAAATCAAACTGCATGGAAAGACTAGGATGGAAATTAAAAAGAAGCTACCTAGGAGCCTGAAAATGTTGCTTGTTTATACATCTATAATCAGGTTTTAAATGAGAAGTAATGAGTCACATTTTCTTTCGAAATTCCCATCCTCTCCAAACTTTTTTCGTTTGGAATTCCCATCCTCTCCAAACTCTTTATTTGAATTAGTGGAATAAACTCTGTAGAGTCCTGAAATGTAATGGTCAAGAGCTACCTACACACAACCTATATGGTCACCTAGACAGAGAAGGGGAACACTTTTTATTGTAAACACACAGCTGTAGACATCCGGATAGGAAACATTACATTTGAACCTGTAAAACTGTAATTTCATCAGGAAATGAGATCATCAAGATGAAATGATTCTCTAGTTAAATGCTGGCAGCCTAAAATGAAATCCAGGGAGGACAAGGGAGAGAGAAATGTAAACCTTATTTATTGAGAAGTTGCATTATAATTCTCTTTGCTATTTCAACCTGGTTTAAGTTTCTCTCCCTCTGCATCTGTATTTTACACGTCTCTCGTTATTTTTGGAACCTAACCTATGGTTTCTTTAGCGCTTCAGGACATGGTTTATTGGTCATGATAATGTTTCGTAGACAGTTGGATGTGGTGATTTTGAAGGTCATTTCCAACCTTAATGATTCTATGATTCTAAGGAAAAAAAGCTTTCCAAGCCTACGAGAGTGACTGCGAGACGTGTCAATCTGTCAACACAGAAGCATCTGAAGCCATGAGAAGGGCTGTGTTGGGAGACGGGACCTGAAGCTGGAGTGTGCAGCACTTTCAGTGGGCTTCACAGGTGGACCCGAACACCTTGAGAAATGCTGGGAGGAGTTACAGTGTTGCTGAGGACCTGAAGGGACCAAAGTGTACAGAGACCTTTTCCAATTCCCTGCCTGTGGAGCAAGGTGCACCACGACTGGAGGACAGCAAAGCCTGCACATCTTTGGGTGCTGTGCGAGACTGAAGCTGCAACAGAGGGGACCATCCGTGCCGTAGGGACAATAGGTACATCCCTGGAAGACGGCCATGGTGGGGCTGACACTCCCCCCGTCACGGCCAGCTGAAATAGTATCCGATTAAAAGTGAAAAACGCAATAAACCCCTAACTCTTAAAAACCTCTGCGTATTTCATTACTGCCGTTGCCCACTATTGCCAATTTCAAGAACTAGGGATAAGATTGATAATAATAAAACAACACGCCGTCTTTCACAAAGAGGCATAATCTGCTTAAGGTTGTTCTCCCATTCATTGAGGATGTTGAAACGTTCAGCTCCCGCCTCCCGCGTTCCCAAGGCGGCCCGGCGGGGCGCCGGCAGCGGGGATCGGCGCAACGTGACCCGCTCCGGCGGTGGCAGCTGCC